>OX243828.1:7599211-7794211 GCA_945859605.1 Lumbricus rubellus
AATTGCAATATCAAAAATTGCAAGAATTGCAATTAGAAGCATTAAGATTACAAGAATTGGAAATTACAAGAATTAGGGCCTACAATTAGAAGTTTTTGCAATTAGAAAAATTACAATCACAAGAATTGCAATTACAGGATTTGCAATTATAAGATTTACAATTACAAGATTTGCACATTACGAGAATTACATTTACAAGAATTAAAATTACAGGAATCACTTTTGCAAGAATTACGACAGTTAAGCTTACAATTCAATTTACATTCGCTGCCACAAAATAAACTTTAGACCTCATTGTAATTAGCAGTTTTCATCCGTTGATAGTAATTTCAAATTTCTATAACGCCATTTCAGAGAGAATCATGAGAACATTTCAAGCTCTTCGACTGCTGACTTAAAAGGCTAGCAGCACTTAAAAATCGGTTGTATTGCAAAAAGAATAAAATAAGTATTTGCTCCTAAAATCAGGTAAGTGACTGTTGCAAAAAGCAGCAAAATTGAATAACTATCTGCATAAGATAAAATCAGATATCTATCTTGATTATAAAATCGGTAACATCTTTCGTGAAGTCGTATATCAATTCGACAAATGGAAGCTGGATAGAAGGAGTCTTGCTGCTGAAGTCGGATACACAATAACCCTATGGTACAAACTGATGATTTTGTTATGAAATCGGATAATTATTATCCGATAATAATCTGTGCAATATAAAATCACAAGGCATAAGCTATATCGCAGTCATGAAAATCACACATACAGATATACATTACATATTATGTGTGAGTGTACACTGTACACATGCTTCTCTCTCTACTTGTGGTTCATCACATTCGAAAAGCAGCCACAGCTATCTGACTGACTATCGATTCCATAATCTTTATATAGCCTACACTATACGTTGCCTTATTTGCCTTTGTGAATTGAAATAGGCTACTTCGGAAATTTTTTTAATAATAATAATAATAATAAAATTTGCTTTTTATAATAAAAAGAATAAAATAACAATAGGCCTAATAGTACTAATATTTATTATTTAAAAAAATAGTATTAGGCCTATTATTTATTATTATTATTTTGGGTGGGTGGGTTGAGCGAGAGAGTGAGTATTAGGCTAATACTCACTCTCTCACTCAACCCACCCATGGCACCCACACGCTCGCTTGCTCGCTCACTCACTCACATATTTGTCTCTTTCTCACTCACTCTCGCTCTGACTGTTTCTCTCACTTCCATTATTGCACTCTCTCAGTGTGTGGGTATGTGTGTTCGTGTGTGTGTGTGTGCTATGATTTCGGATATCATTTTCCGTTTGTACAGTTAGACATTACAGTCTGGCGTATGTATAATGTATGCACCGGTAATTAGGTATAAAAACAAATCCGAAATCTATCGTAGCCTAATGCAAGTGCTAGCCTATATATATATATACATATATATATATGTGTATATATATACACATATATATAGCACTAGCAGAAGGTTTCAGTGTTTCAATGTTGAAATTAGTTTTGTTTGTGTTTGACGTGTTGTTATGCCACCAAATGACTACGAGATTATTCCTGGAAAGTGTATATATATATATCTATGTGTGTGTGTGTGGGTGTGGATGTGTGTAAACACTGTGGGCCGTTTATAATCCTGGTGTGGTTTAGTCAGGGCTATTCGGGCCTGTGCGAATTGTTGGCAAGAAAGCTTCTAGAAAACAATGTCTCTTATTTTTTACTGTTTGCTGCAACGCTGCGAAGTGTAAGCAATATGATGAACGCATGTAGGCTATATTATTTATAGGTTTTTGCTTGACGTTCCTGACCTATAACTCTAACAGACCATTGATTAGATGATTTACAGTGGCGGATGTGTTTCAATCAATCACTCAATCAATCAATCAATCAACCAGTCAATCAGTCAGTCAGTCAGCCAACCAATCAACCAACCAACCAACCAATAAAAAAACAATCAATCAATCAACCATCCAACCAATCAATTAATCAATCAACTGATTACCTTGAATATATGAAAGGAAACAATTTGGACAGTAGAATCTATACTCAGAAAGACCATACACCATCCTTCCAATCAGAGACATGAGTTCATTGAGTTGAGATCCATATAAATAGATCTACTGGTTCTAATTTCACTAATTTCTAAGTTCAATCGTTAGGAAACCATAGGTGCAATGACGTCCTAAAAGTTGGGGGGGGGGGGCCATAATGAATCACGTCCTAGAAGTTGGGGGACCATAATAATAAAGTTAGGGGACCACTCAAAAGTTGGGGGGAAGCGTCCCATGGGTCCCATAGGGTGGTTGCGCCTATGTAGGAAACTGTTGATCAAAATCGTGTCTTGATATTTGTTCGCTACAAACAGATATTTAGATGACTTGAAGCGACAGGTGCAGCAGCTATATATATATATATATATATATATATATATATATATATATATATATATATATATATATATTCCTCACATAAAAGTAGAGCACAACCCTCAGGTTCCTATCCACAACTACAATGTACATGTAACAGTAAAGATAAATTGTCTGAAGTTCTCAGCTCCACCAAAAACCGTGCGTCATGGAGTCTATTATAGGCTATAGCAGCTTAACCCTTTGAACCCGACGGGCCGGTTTTCCGGCCCGTTTTCCATAGAGTTACGGGGGCTCCGGGTTCAAAGGGTTAAACATCGGCGTTGATCAGAAATTCAGAATCAAGTCGGTCCTAGCTACGTGTATATAGCTATAGGAGATATGATAGCTGATGGATGATACAGAACCGTGCCTTTTCGGTGGTAGAACCCTCGACCTAGATTTGGCCGCGCTGGGGTTGGGAGCGTCTCTGAGTAGGCCCGATAGTCCTCTTCGTGAGGCGCTATACAAACTATCTTAATGAACAAATGCTAAGAATTTCCGAAGGCAGGCACCACGTTAAACACTATAGGTCAAGCAAGGTTCGATAGGTCAGATGTTATCCATAACTTAAGGCTGAAGTTCAAAAGGCACGGTTCAAAGGTTGACTATAACACCTGTTAAGAAACGAAGCTGATCACTTTCTAAATAAGAGATTTGATAGGATTAATCGCTGAATAACGAAGAAACATAAACTGGCCATATTGGCTCCTTTTGTCCGAAGCAAGTCAGAAACGTTAGAAAGAAGAACGCCGACTATACAACTTTAGAGTAAACATAGTCGTTATACCATAACGCCAATTATAAAGTTCAAAAAATACCTGCGTCGTTCTGTTGCTGTTTCAGACGCTGCCTTAGGTGCAACGAGCGACGAGTTGCTCGTGTCGAGCAACAGTGACAGCGGCCAGAAACGAAAGAGCAGCTTTCGGTGAGCACCCACTGACGATTCTGCACTCACCATATTTTGTAAATGGCTTTAAATAGCAGGGCTTTTTTAACGTGCAGTTGTGCACACAATGGGCAGTTCTAAATAAATGTATATTTGTGCAGTTGTAGAAGCACTTCTGTACAGTTAAAACTAGGAGAAAAAAAGGCTATTGTCCTCCGATTGGAAGTAATTTACCATGGAGGATGGGGGCAGGAAAGAAGGAGTTGTGCAGTTATAAAAATTTCTTTAAAACAGACCTGTTAAATACCGGTAGTTAAATGGAAAAAGTTTACAAGCAAGAGATTAGCATTTTCTGTGTGATTGGCTTAATGTATGTAACTCATTCCTACCTAGTAAATGTGCTGCTGTTCTGTCTTGTGGGGTGCTTTGGGTTGGTGGGTATGTTCGTTGCCTTGCAGCTGGAGGGTTGCGGGCTCGAATCCACCTCAAGCCGCCGTATAAGGGACCCTGAGCAAGTCCTTCACTCGCAATTGTTCATGCACTTCAGCGTGAAACTTCGATCCAGTGTCCGCAGTGTAGTCGAGAGCGCCTCTGAGTAGCTATATTGAAGGGGCGCTATAACAAGTGCTCATACATACGTGTGCAATGTATGTAGCCTACGTATCATGTAAGTATGTATAAATTTACATTTGACTTTTGTGCAGTTGTGTATGTGAACGTGTGTACCTGTGTCAATACAAGTATGTGATGTATTGTAATAGAAATCACATCATTTTGAAGCAGTGTGAGAATTGTGGAAAAATAACTGGGCATTGGGTTGGACCATTATCAACTTGGAATTGGGGTGTGAAAAACACACTTTACTATGGGCTCTAAGAAAGACTGGGGGTTGAAACCCCCAACCCCCCCTGGCAATTTTCACCATGTTTTAAGGATGAAGCTTCTGAATGTGAAGCTTCTGGCCAGCAGCGCAAACCATAATTGATCCAAGCAGATGTTTTCCAGCTGTTGATGGATATGCAGTGAACATATAGGAAGAAAAAGAAGGTGTTGCTGTTGTTGAGTTCCAGGGTAAACTATAGCCACCATCTCCAGTGTCGATCCTGGCTGAAAAGCCACTTCCATTCCATTCTGCCTGCAGTTGTTTGCAATGAGAAGAGTCAGCCTTGCTTTGATATTTTGTTTCCCACCACAAGAGATGAACCTGTTCAAAATGATTGCACGTGTATCGAATGAGCAAAGATGTTATGGATGCAAGATGGTATGGGTGGGGTGGTTGAATGGTTTCAGGCTGGCATGAGGAGCAGAAGGGTGTGGGTTTGATATCTGCCAGCTCCGTAAAGTTAGCTCAACATTCCACTCTTTAGAGTGCCATGGGAAAATGAGAAGTACACAGACGTGCACCTTGCCGGCTGCCATACAGTTACATTCGACTTCTGTTGAAGTTGTACTCATCTGTTACTGCTATATCTTACTGCGTCCTTGTCAGTATAAATCGTTAAAAAATTATTATATATTTATTTTATTATTAATATTATTATTATTGTTGTTGTTGTTATTATTATTATTATTATTATTATTATTATATTATTATTATTATTATTATTATTATTATTATTATTATTATTATTATTATTATTATTATTATTATCGCTGTTATTATTATTATGATTTATTATTATTATTATTATTATTTCCATTTCAAACAGTGCAACAACAATTGGCTGTGCGTGATGAACAGAGAACGACTGACAAACACAGGCATAATGTGCTAATTGTTTCATACAGCTAAAACTGATGTAAAGTAGTCAGATCAGTCGTCCTCGACCCCGGCGAGTTGTGCGAATGTGCCCCTGAAAGCTATGGCGTTAAATCTTTGAGTGCAAATAGATAAACGTTGAAACAGGTGCAAAGTCTCCCGATGGTCTCCAGAGACGTCGGTCATGCGGCGCACCAACTCCATCAAGAATTCACGTCCTGTCCGATTGAGGGGGCCCAGCGATTCGATGGCGACGGGGACGAAATCGTGAGTGGTCGGAAGGGTTGAGTATTTGGCGCACTTCCGGTTCGCGGCGTGTTCAGCTGCCCCTCCAGGCATTGATGACGTAATGCTGAGGTAGGAGGTAGCACAGGTATGGATGGATGTTGCATCCCATGCGACATACCTGCCCCTCGCCCAGGGGACCAATGTTGCCCCGTCCGGTCTCTTGCCGTCTGTGCGGATCAGGCCCGGTGGTTCTTTAGAGCTTGGAATGTCTGCATTATTATTATTATTTTTTTAAAAATTATTATTATGGAATCATTTATTTCCGTTTCAAACAGTGCAACAACAATTGGCTGTGCGTGATGCTTATTATTATTATTATTATTATTATTATTATTATTATTATTATTATTATTATTATTATTGTTTTTGTTGTTGTTGTTGCAGTTGCTGTTGTTGTTGTTGTTATTATTATTATTATTATTGCTGTTGTTGTTATTATTATTATTATTATTATTATTATTATTATCGTTACTATTATTATTATTATTATTATTATTATAGCAAATGCTGTCGTTTTCCTCCACTTGGTTATTTCATCACAATGCGGACTTGTCACCGATTTCAAATCCACCAAGACATGGCCTCGTCGAGCCCAGTCATGCGATGGCGTTGAATCGCTGAACTGTTACAGATATCTTCTGGAACAGGAAGGTTTCTTGAGGGTCTTCCGTAACGCGAGACAATCGTCTGCCGAGTTCTGTGATGAAGGCCAGAATTATTATTATTACTATTATTATTATTATTATTATTATTATTATTATTATTATTATTATTAATTTTTTTTGCCTAAACGGATTCCAGAATTATTATTATTATTATTATTATTATTATTATTATTATTATTATTATTATTATTATTATTATTATTATTTTTTTTTTTTTACCCGAGGTACCTAGGATCCCTCGGGATTTCAAAAAATTATGATAGGAGCTGTTATTCAATGTAAAGAAAATCAGGCCTCGTCCTCCGTGACAATATTAAAGGGACCACAAGGGATTAAAGGGATTATTATTATTATTATTATTATTAATATTATTATTATTATTATTATTATTATTATTATTATTATTATTATTATTATTATTATTATTATTATTATTATTATTATTATTATTATTTATGAGAATCATTTATTTCCGTTTCAAACAGTGCAACATCAATTAACTGTGCGCGATGAACAGAGAACGCCTATTATTATTATTATTATTATCATTATCATTATCATTATCATTATCATTATTATTATATGATGCAATTGTACATAGGAAGGAAGATGTGAAGTGGATAACATACACTTGCATGCATTGATTAGAGAGCACTCACATAAGTCATAGGCCTGTATATTTAAAATAGTTACTAACACAAGTTTTATCCGACCACACACAATTAAACTGCAACTGGAAACACACCAATTTTTACAAAGTAAAAAGTTCTCAATGACAGAGATGAAAAAGGCTGTTTATATAGCACATACACTTCTGAGAATAATTAATATTCAACAAGGAAATCAGAAGTTTGGACCAGAGTACACTTGTGATTTTTGATTTCTGCCAGGGCGAGTAAGTGAGTGATCTGCCAACGGAAATAAAACAGTGTCGGAAGCTAATATGTTTATAATTATTTGGTTGGCTACAAATAGAATTCTCGACACACGGTACCTGTAGTCGATCGACATGCAGCTGCTGATATATTATAGGCTGATAAGTGGAATTCGCCCACGTGTATCAAGTGACATATAGTTGCATGGTTCCATTTTCTTGGCCTTGTCATGTGTTAAGATAGGTGGTCGGTTTCATATTATACTGCCTTGAAGGACTAAACAAAATACTTAATGAGGAATATCCGTATATAACATATCGACGGAAGTTGCTTTTCCTGACCTTGGTGTGGGGAACGGTGGTGTAATGGGTATGTTCGTTGCCTTGCAAGCCGCCGCGTATGGATCTTGAGCAAGTCCTTCATTCGCAATTGCTCAGCGCTTCGGCGTGAAACTCTGATTCTGAAGTCGGGGGCGCTTCTGAGTAGAATACTTGAAGGGGCGCTATAACAAGTGCACATAATATTTATTTATAATATTAATATATTTTATAATATATATACTGTCTGACAGCAACTAAGGAAGATATTTAATGAGCGAAATCCGCCTATATGTATCAGTGGATAGTTTCTTTCCTGACCTTGGTATATATATATATATATATATATATATATATACATGTATATATATATATATAATATATACAGGTATGTGGGAAGATGTATGTCCATTGGCCAGAGCTGTCTTGCAACGACTAGAAGAGATAGGCTAGTATACTCGGTGATGGCTGTGTTTATGCTTTCGCATCTATTCACCAGAGGGAAGACGGGTTTGGTACGAATCCCGAGATTTTTGTTCATTGTTATTGGTTCAGGTGTCATCGCGTAACTTGGATAATGGATAATGGATAAGTCTGCATTTAATTGTGTCGACCATATCAATCAATATTTTGTAATGACCGCTTAATTTCTTAATTACTTGTGTGTGTGTGTGTGTGTGTGTGTGTGTGTGTGTGTGTGAAAATTAGTTGTGAGCATTTACAAAACTCACTTAAGAGTTTATCAAGTATCAAGAGTGAATAAAATCGTTGACAGTAGGCTATAGGTCCGATAAGGTCTCTTTATAATTCAATGTAGGCCTACCTGTGTTACTTTTCCCAGGCAGAGCCATACTCATTAACCTAATCTAAGTGGTTTTTTATGAACCCTACTTTGGGTAAGACCAAGCTAAATTAAAAGATTTATTTTGTTTTAAAATGGCTACGCTGCAAACGATCCTGATTGTAAGCAAGGACGGATCCAGAAGGTGTAGGTCTATGAGAAAAGGGCAAATCATCAACAGCAGCACGACTCCTGGAAGCCATGCGATTTCGTTAATACAAATATAATACGTTACCACAGTTGTATAGGTCCACTATATTACATGTAGCCTATTATACAGTATATATACACCGTGGTTCAAAAAAAGTAAGCCAAATTGTTTTGCATATATCTCTAATGCCTGATGACATATCACGCTAAAATTTTCCAAATATTTAGAGAAGTGGACCAAGAATATGATTCCAAAATTTCATTCGATAATGTTGAACGGATAAAAAGATATGAATATTTAAACTTCATATGCCGAAATTTCAGTTTACAAGCAATTTTCTGTCAGATTCAATAAAATGTCTCCTTATTATCTCCAATGCCTGATGATTAATTATTCTAAAATTTTCCAGATATGTAGAGAATTGAACTACCAATATGACCCCAGCACTGGCCAGCAGTATGGTTTGATAATTTAATTAAATAAGATGCTCAAAATGTCCCCCTCCTGCTTGCACGCAAGCCTGGAGGCGCTGGCGCCATTGCAATGGCAACAGCAACGTCGATTATTATCCTCTGGTCCAGGCCATCCCGCACTTCCAACAAACGTTGCTTCAGATCGTTTATATCATGGATTGTTGTCTGGTAGACTCGGTCTTGCAACACGCTCCACATTTTATAGTCGACAGGATTCAAATCTAGGCTGTTCGGAGGCCATAATGTGGGAGAAATGAAGTCTGGCGTCTCTCTTGTCAGCATTTCGATGGTTTCCTTGGTTCTGTGGGCTGGCGCTGTAGGCCTACTGTTGAAAAACAAAGCTGTCTTCTGGGACTAGATTTCTGATTACAGATAGAAGATGCTGTGACAGCAGAACATCGCGATAATAGGCTCTATTAAGTTTTACTCTAGGATCAATGAAGACTAAATGGGAACGGCCAAGCGTCGAAACCGCAACGGACGCCATAACAGACTTGCTGAAAACTGCAATATCGGGTGATGACGTTGAAATATCCATATCTTTTTATCCCTTCAAATTTATGACATGATATTTTGGAATCCTATTCTGGGTTCAATTCCCTAAATATTGGTAAAATGTTTTATGATTACTCATCAGACATCAGAGATGTAAGAAAAACAGTTTGGCTTACTTTTTATTGAATCTGACAGAAAAATTGCTTGTAAACTGCAATTTCGGTATATGAAGTTTAAATATTCATATCTTTTTATCTGCTCAACTTTATCTCATGAAATTTTGGATTCATATTCTTGGTCCACTTCTCTAAATATTTTGAAATTTTTAGCTTGATATGTCGTCAGGTATTAGAGATATATGCAAAACAATTTGGCCTTCTTTTTTTGAACCACGGTGTATATATATATATATAATGTATAATTGTATATAGGCCTATCATAGGATTAATAATATGGTTCTCTGGGCTATTATTTCGATATTAGGCCCTATTCATATCTCATACGCAACCTTATCTTGAAAATTTATATTATTATAATTATTCGTCTGCAAACCTCTGACTAGTTTCTCTTAAATTGAAAGGATATGCAATGTCTTATATAACATACAATTATAACAATGCATGTATAGGCCTGTATAACAATGTCTTGTTATAATTACTACTGCTATTCACAGAAAATGGCTGACAAACCCGATGAGAAAGTTGAGTCAGGGCAAGATGGAGCGACGTCCGACGGAGAAATCCTCAAAGCAAGAGGAGAAGATCGACCGGAAAATGAGCAAATTCTCTACATTAAAGGTGAGACATTTCTTGTTCTTTGGCCTGCGTGAAATGTAGCCTAAATATGAAATAAAATTGATGTTTTGTTATGATTCGTAGGCAATGGCCAGAAAACACAGGCACAGCCTATAATGATCTATTCATTCATTCATTCTATTATTTATGATTAAGCCTATTAGGGACATTTCCATGACGTCACTCTAGGAAGTCACCCGTCAAAATTTTCCAAGACCAAAATAGCTCTGTCAAAGTCGACAACAGTTACTGTAACAAACAAAATGGCCCGTCACAAGCGCTCAAAATCAAACGATTTTATAAAACATAATAACAATTATGTAATGTCAAACAAAGGCGCTGCAAAACAAGCCTATAGGCCTTCTTCAAAGAGGCTCATTGGAAATCGGCTGACAGGTAGCCTACTAATTGTCAGCACCAATAATTGATCAGATGAAACACTGTTATAATCTTATTGAAGAAAGGAGAAAGATAAATAGCGAAAAACTACTTCTGATTCTGGGTCAGACATCCGGAAGCTTACAAGGCGATGTCGGCTACGCGCGGCTAAACCGCCGGCTGCAGACTGTTGGCCTATTATGGTGAAACTATGATTTTTGACCACCTTCGCCCCAGAGCGCATAATCTTAGTCCTATCCAGGTAACTGCGACACTAACTTTAATTTAGAAATTTTAGATCAGTGCTGTCCAACCTTTTTGGCACCATGGGCCGCAGAAGCAATGCTTCTGAAGCCGAGGGCCGCAACAGAAAACTCAAAAGCTGCGGCTAAGATTTTTTGATAATAATTAACTAATGTAGAATGAGTAATATTTATGAGTAATATAGCATGCTACGTGATATTGTAGCACCAAAAAGTGTAAGAGGGTCTTTTTAGGCCTATCCCTCACTTGCACTCAGTTTGTTTTTCAGTTCGTCGCCTATAGCCACAGTTTTCCTGGCTCAGCACTACTTAAAGGCTGCTCTGGATATTATAGGCCTAAAGCCTTGTCGTCAAAGTCAGAGTCTTCGGTTTGAAAGGCAGCCATATCGTCGTCGGTCGAGAAAAAGCCGAAGACATAGCCATTATTTTGTCGGCCTCTTCGGTTTTTCCTTCCAACCCTTAGGACAGAACCAGTCTATCTCTAGAGAGGAATAGAACGGTCATAGCCTCTGCAGACGTCCTGGAACTCTGCAGGCCTATTATACATCTCAGTAACGGACTTCAAGCGGTTTGGGACGGTCTGCATAGTTGAGAACAGGACTGATAAGAGTTGTTATAGCCAGAAATCATGTGTCAATCAAATGATAGACTAAGCTGTCACTACGGGGACCTAACCCCATGAATAGAATTAAGATGAGATTAATTAGGACCTATAGTAACTGTTGTTGTTGTATTGACCTCCATACATGCAGGTACCTGTCTAAACCACAGCAACCGTTGCAATATCAATAAAACAATAAACGTTCAAGTCGACCACTGACTTTGTCCTTTAGCCTACTTCATTGTACACAAAGTGCAAAAATTCAGTGAGCTCTGGCGGCTTGGCGGGCCACTTGAAATCATCTCGCGGGCCGCATGCGGCCCGCGGGCCGCAGGTTGGACAGCACTGTTTTAGATGGTCGAAAATCAGTCCTATCCTTTAGCAACGTTTGTTCTAATTTCGTGGAAAGCGTTTTAATATTGCATGCTAGTAGACTAGTGACGTTTATTTAAGCCTGTGTTTTGTTGAATACATGTTCACATTGCGTTTTAGTTTAAATGGAGACATTAGGGGCCTACTTGCAACATTAACACATGAGTCAATGTGTAAAATACTGTGGAGTAGGTGATTTTGATGGAGAGATTTTGACAGGCTGTTTTGTAGGGGATCTATTTTGAGTATTTTGATGGGTCACCCTCAAGAAAATTAGGCCTATTCTGGGAACTTGATTCAATTAGCCAAATAGCAAGGAGACTTGCCATGGTATAGTCTAGAGCAGCGGGGGACCTGACTAGCCAAATAGCAGGGAGGTGACTTCACTAGACACATAAGAAGAGGACCTGACCAGACAAATTACAAAAGGGGTCCTGATTCCTGAATATAATATAGGCAAATAACAGAGGAATTGACTTGGTATAGAGCAGAGATCTGACTAGGCAAATAGCATGCAGAGGGCCTGACTATGCATAATTATGGCCATTGTGCTTAAATAGACCTATACCTTGTGGAAGCAGACATAGGCCCTATTATTGCCAAGCGAATTTCGGTACCGTACCGTAGGCATGCCATGGTTATTGGGAAGTCGTTTTTTATATATGACTGTGTCTATTTTGTATGCAGGCTGTGGATGCATGTATCTGAATTACTTAGGTCTATATATATAGAAACTGCGCTAAACCTCAGAAATGAGTAGGCTATCGTCGTCGTCGTCGGTGCCTTATTCGATACTCCGAACATTGGCGGCTTCTCCAGAGATCTTTCTGCTGTGCTGCTCGTACCATCTGCTCCATCGACAATCCCGTCCGTTCCTTCACATCGTCCATCCACATTCTTCTTGGTCTACCTCTACCCCTTGCTCCCTCAGTTTCACCGGTTATCACGTCTTTTTCGAGGCAGTTTGATGTTTTCCTCACTATATGGCCGAAATACTGCAACTTCCTTTTGACAATTGCACTCCAGAGTTGTTCTCCACCCACTTCTCTCAGTACCTCCTCGTTCCTCTTCTTCGCTGTCCATGGTATTCTCAGCATTCTTCTGTATGATGTTGTTTCAAAGGACTTTAATCTTTTCTGTTCGCTCTTTCTATATGTCCAAGCTTCTGCCCCGTATATAACTAATGGTTTTATAAGAGAGCTTTAAATGTAGTGTCACAGAACAGTCCTTTACAAATAAAATGGCTGTAAAGTAGTTAGCAATTTAATGACAAGTAAAGATTCGGTGAAGAAGCTGCTCTCATGCAGTGCTTGGCTTTCGAGTGGCCCGTTATAAATTTGAAGTTATCGAATACGATTGTGACATAGCCTACATGTGGGAATTTTCTGGGACAAATTTGTGATACGGCTGTGAATGTGATTTTTATTTGACTGCGACACGGGTCAGGGCCAGCATATCGGTGAATTGTTTTGCGAGTTTTAATTGGCACTGGATTTCTTAAGTGGTATAAAAACAGACACGCTAAGCTTGTCCAGCTTAAGCTAATTGTAGCGGTTCGGCAAAAGCTAACAGATACGGTTACCAATTAGTGCACAAAATAATATACTGAACAGTGTTACAGCCATATGGGAAGCGGGCTCGGTGGCCAGTGCACTAATAGGCGTTGATGTGCGGAGGACAGAAAGAGCGGCAGTGGTCCTGAATGGGTCGGGGAGCCAGCCCAGTGGTAGTAGACTTATAGACCTGGCTGACAATGGGAACCCAATAACAAACGCAGATGGCTTGTAATTTACCGTTTGGTTCCTGCTCGGTCATGTCTGGTGGGTGGTTTGCATGCAGGACAGTCAATCCCAGCAGTTAAAGTTTTACCATGGATTAATTGATTCATTATGGAGATTAACGTAGTGCCTTTAAAGATTAGACCTACTGAGCACGTAGTTACTAGTGTTATTACCAGTTTGTAATAATGTCACTATTGCTATCACTATATATGCCTACAACCACTGCTGCTTTTATCATTTATTTATTATTGAATACTATGTCATACGATGCCGTTAAACTAAGAATCCACCAATCAGCTTTCTAAAAACTGTGTGCCACAGTGTGCGTATATCTGCCAGTTTATTTCGGTGACTTATTGCTGCTAAAAATGAACCGCCTCCTCTCTTTGATGTATAGTAAGAGTCAGTGACATTCCAAGGATTTCACAACAAACCTAAAAATCTACCAACAGGTTTTCTTTCCTCGGAATACCAGGCCGACACTACTCGGATTCTAAAGAGTGGAAAGGTCATGCGGCTTGTAGCATGCTGTGCGAGAGCAAAGCTTAATTTTTGGATATTATGTGAGTCATTGACACTTCAGGTTAACAAATGACGACTATTGGCATATGTTGTTTATTTCATACATTGTTGACATAAAACACCACATAACTAAGAAACAAGGAATTTTCAATGGCAATGATTTTTAAAATTAGTAAACATAAAGTTATTTCACGTAGTATGAGATCTTTACACATTTCTACACCAAGTCCAGGAAGGCAACTATTATCAATTCTGCTGCTCTGGCAGGATCTCCATTGTCCTCCAATCATTCGCCAAGTGCATTCAGGCCCGGATTAACCCCTCGGGGGGCCCGCCGCCATATTTTCAGAGGGCCCCTAATTTACCATTACCTTCCGTCACCACACTCCACGGGCCCATTGAGACAAACAAATAGCAGGAAAGCCATAATATTAATGATCTGCACTGCAGGCATACCTTTATATAGGCCTACATGATTCGATTGACCCAGGAGAGCTCGCCATCTTTTCGCAGCAGCTGAAGGTTTTTCTTACTGCTTGCTCATCATCACAAATGCCGACATTTCCAGTATCGGAATTTGTTACGCATTCATGTTGAGAAACCAAACTGAAGAAGGCTCAGCTTTTAACCACCTCGACAACTTACATTTATTTTAGGCATTCCCTATAGCAGACGCCTAGCATAATCAGAGTTTCGCGTTTATTAAATCCTCTGTAGACTTCTACACTCGGGTCGTGGACACCAACACCACCGCTGACCGCAATAGAAGCCCCACGCTTGGGTCTCCATGTAGCCTAAACTGATCTAGACTTCCAATCTGACACACGTACCATTATATATTATATTTCACAGCTGTCGTAGGCTATAGGTTGATATTATGATATACTGCAGGTCACATTCCTCCTCAGAAGACGAGTGACCACCTCCACTACGGGTATACGGGTTTGGCAAAATATAATCTGTTATTGACCACTGACCAGTTTACAGTAGTTGTGATTTTCAGTGGAATGCAAGCCCGTATGCATAGAGTATGGTCTCGGGCATCCATGATTCGCCCAATTTATCATCCTACAAGTCAGAGCCAGCTTTGGTCGGCTTTAGACAGAGAAACATAATTTCAATTGGCGCCATTTTTATACTATTAGCGGTTCTTTCCTAAAGGTAGGGTGACTACGCCTCTGCCATGGCCGCACAACTTTCAGCGATAGTAATCCCTCTTCCCTCTTCACGATCGTCCCTCCCTGATGTCAAATGAGTCACCGTGGCATGCAGGGAGTGCGTGAAACATTATAGGCCTAATACGGAGTTCTAGTTATACGAAAGTGGGTGAGAAGTTCAGAGGCACTGACAAGTGACAATTTACAGTTCACTCTTCCCCTCTCTGCATTCACACTCAATTGAGATGGCCGTGATCCACGCATCCATGTAGTCTAATAGCATTCCTCTTCGACATAATTATTATAGATTGCCTTTGTAAGACTGAGCCAAAGATAACATGATACACCTTGCGCATGAATGTGCAGACCAATTACAGAGTTCAACCGAATCTCTACTTTGTCTACGTCTGTCTGTTCGTCTACATGTATGTCTGACTCTTCTTAAAAGGCCGATCTCTCCCTCTCTGTCCGCCTGTCTGTAACTCTGGCCTATCTCTTCTAAAAGTAGGCCAAATGGAATACCGACAAAATCATAAATCAGAGCTGGCACAAACATAGAGGCCAACATAAATAAAATTGTTTTTCGCCCTAGGAAGAAAACAATGACCAATGGACGCAAAATTTACACACTGTCCTTGAAGCAAATTTGAATAAATGGGAAAATGCACAATAAAAATTATTTTTTGCAGACGCGGGGGCCCTCTGACGACGGGGGGCCCGCCGCCATGGCAGACATGGCATACTGGTTAATCCGGCCCTGAGTGCATTGTTCTTCACCTTAGGGTTAGTCTGACTGATGTTATATCCTCGTTTATCTAAACAGTGTAGTCTTGGTCTGCCTTTGTTTCTCTTTCATTTGAATCTTGCTTGTCATGCATTGTGTACCACATGCACTTCAAGCATTATAGGCCCTACAAAGCCTACATGTACCACTTCATATGTCGCGACTGGGATACCCAGGCGCTACGGATTTGATTTCTGGTTGCCACATATATATTTTGGATCCGTTATGGTATTTTCAGGGTCCGATATAAAATATATTATATCAATTTTTGAGCTGCATTCGGTGACCTAGATAATATTGGTGACCTAGATTTTAATGCTGAGATCGTGCTCGACACGATTTTAAGGCCGTGACGTAAGCGGTCGCCACAGCTACCAGGTTATTGATCGCTTCTTGCATACGCTCAGCGAATGGAGGGTCGGCCGAAAAGGAGGAAGAGGAGTCGGCCGATATGACAGGCGCAGCGCCAGAGCAGTACAGATAAACGGATAGGCAGACGGACGGAGCAATACGCCCTGCTGGCCGCTGTCATTGAATGCATGTGTGGTATTTTTCCTTCACGCTGTACGAGGTGACCTGGTCTATTTTTAGCACGGTTGACTCAGTGCAACTCGTGCGTACGTGTCAGAGCAAGAGGAAGAGAGAGAAAGACAGTGAGCTGCAGACAGACGCTTAGAGGGAGATAGGTGGTCGCAGCTGCATAGGAATTCAGCGCGCTTTATCTGATCACGCGGTACATGCGTGATCACGGCTCGTGCAGTGCCTTCTGCGCATGCGCCAGCGTCCCCCCTAGGAAGGTGATATAAGAGAAACGCGCTGCTCGGAGGCAGATTCACGACGTACTTTGGCGAAGATAGACGTGTAGCTCTGGAGAGCAAGTTACAAAATCGGAGTTTGATTATTTTAGAAACGTGAAAGTTATTTAAGTCGGCGTGGTTTTCGACGTCTGAGTTATTGCGTTGTTACGTTTGTTCTTCACGGATTCTGTACAAGAATTCTAGAAACCGGCAAGGAGCTGTTTGCATTGCGGTTTTGTGTACGAGCGAATCGTCAGCGACGTGGTTCTGTTTCGCATCTTCGTAAAGGAGTTAAGTCTTTTGTTCTGGTTTTCGATCTTTCTCTCGTTTGGAGCGAAACCGCTCAGGTTTCCGGAATTTCTTCTGTCGTCGAAATCTTCTGCGCAGTTAGCCTACGGGCGTCAATCTATTATTTAAATATCTTTTCGTGGATTCCCTGTTCTCGACGTGTCAACTCGGCCTTACCGTCCTGTCAGCGTCGATTGTTGCGGATTCCTCTGAGTCACTTATCGTCGACGCACGCCCTGGATTCGACGCTCCATCTGCGCCTTTCCTCGCATAACGTCGGCCTTGTCCTGTGTCTCTAGTAGAAGGTACACTTTTACTTGGGTTTTCAATACAAAACTAAATTGATCTTTTGGGCAGAGAAATTAAGATTGGCACCTAAGTACAAAATTGGGGATTCATTTTGTCTGCTCCGATTGAAGTCTGTTTGAATTGTGTTGCATATTATTATCAGTTGCTTTAACTGTAAGCTGTTGATTAACATTGCGAATAATTATTGAATGGTTCTGATAATAATAAGATTCATTGATTAAACCTTCGGATTTAATTCTTGCTAGTCTTAGGAAGTGAAATTATCGAAACTTATATAGCGCCATGGAGCAGAGCAGAACGTCAACTCCATCGCAACCTTCCAGACCACCTTCTGCATTTGAGATGGGCATATTGCTTGAGGCAATGCAGTCAAACGCCAAGTCTATGCAGGCCTCTATAAAAACTGATTTCCAGGAGGCTATTTCTGTGGTACATAGCAATGTGGAAGAGGCGATTTCCTCAGTCAGAAGTGACGTTCAGGCTACACAGGATGCAATACAGATTAACGCTAGGTATACACAAGATGCTATCTCCGCGGTAGAAACTAATGTTACAGATTTTATCTTTGTTGTCCAAGCTGATGCTGAAGAGGCCATTGCCTCAGTACAAAATAACCTTAGGGAAGCGCTGACGGAAGTCATGGCGCGTATCGAACGATTAGAATCGCCCATACCAACACATAAACCTGTTGTGAGTTCGAACTCTGGTACCTGTACCACTGCAAGTACTGCAGACGCGCCTTACCATTCGACCATCGGCCTGGAAGAGAGTTCGGGTGCCAGGCTCAAAGACTTTGCCTTACCGCCCAACCCTGGTATATTGAAGAGGAGCGAGCGACTGCTGGGTGAAGCCCCGGTTTCATATAAAGAGGTAGGAGCCCGAGAGGCTTGGCCGCCTCAGACCGGTCGGAGTTCGAACCCGGGAGCCACCGCCCCCCTTCCTCCCTCTATCTCTCTGGACTACGACTCACAACAGTACGCGGTCCCTTCGCGCGTCGGACCGGAAGTGGCGACTCCGGGAGTGTACGCGGGGGCGGGCGTCACAATTGGTACCAGAAGTGGGGTCGATTTAGTTCTAGAGATTTGGACGAGGAGGAGGAAACGGAAAATGTCGGAATAAGAGAAACTGCATTATCTGTTGAAAGAAGGAAGGAAAGGGAATTTGCTGATAATGTTGAAATTATGTCTGATGATGGTAGCATAGATATTGAAGTTAGCAAAATAATGGAATCTAGACCTAAAACTGTGAAAATAATTGATAAAAGAATGCAAGCAGCACAGCAATCGGAGTTTAGAAATTTTGAAATAAATAAACCGATCGCAAATAAATTATTGTGGGAGGGGGGTGATAAGGTCAACCCAGTTCCTTTGGCCTCTTCTTCGCCCTCTCGCGTGGATTATCCTCGACTTGATCCGCAATGGAGAATGCATGAATCGTTCGTGCATGCGGATCAGCCAAGAACGGAAGTGATGGCAAATCGGATCGACGCGTTCCAATCAACGTCGGGAATGCCGATCTACCACTCCATGCCGACTTCGACCATGGTTGGTCGAGACTACGCTCGACCCGATCTTCGACCCGACTTTCGACCTGGTCCATTGCCTACTGCCGCGGTCGACGGGATGCAACCGAGCGCTCGTCTTGAGCATCCGTACATGTCATGGATGCCTGCTTCGACCTACGCTTCGAACTACGCTCCGAACGCGCTCTACAACAGCATCGACAACCGGGTCTGGCTCGACCCGCTTCGCTGTCTGGACCCACCGCGTCCCAGCGACGTCGCTTTTACTCGGTGGCCAACAGTCGTGGAGTCGGCAAAGATGAACTCATGTCTCGGCGCCCAGAATTTTGGATTTAGTCGTGACACAGAATTGCCTCGTCAAACGCTGCTGAAACCGACATATCTGGGGAAAAGCGAAATAACAGGCGATGGTACAGCGACGATGTCTGCGGTTGGTGAAATGAAGGTGCTGCCGCCTGTCAACGCTTACGTCGGTCCTATCAGATCCGTTCCCATGACATCAGTTGCGACACAGACCACACCTGGTGACTGGGAACTTCCGATGAGTAGCATTCGTGGAACAAGCAAGGAACCGGAACCGACCCCCTCTACGACAGTTAAAGCGGCTGAGGTCAAATCGTCGTCGGCTTGGCCTCCTAGACAAAAGCAATGGACGAAACTCGGTTCTTTCAGCGGAAGGACCGATGTGGAGGTGTTCTTGCGCAAATTCGCCGTCTGCGCAAGGAACAACGGTTGGACGGACGAAGAGAAATTAGACCAACTGGTCGTTTCCTTGGTGGAACCGGCGACCCATTTACTGGCCGAATCTGACAGCTTGGATACATGGACGGCGTTGGTCCAGCGACTTCGAGAACGGTACGGTAGCGCCGAGCAGCAGACCCTGTTCCAGACGCAACTTAGCACCCGAAAGCAGAAAAGTGACGAAGACATGGGAGTATTAATTGATGACGTTCGACTTTTGTCTTCGCGAGCGTATCCTGGTGCTTCGACAGCTCACCGTGAAGCCATTGCCATTCGGGCATTCGTGGATGCCTTGAGCGACCGAAATCTCGCGCTGAAGACCCGTGAGCGAGAACCTAAATCGCTCGATGAAGCCTACAAGGTAGCTATGAGATTGGATAGCTATCAGAAAGCAGAAGTCGGTGGCCATGAACAGCACGAACGACGACATGGACGGGTCAACGCCGTTAAAGAAAACGAGGATCCGATAGTGGTAGACCTGAAACGGCAGATGGAGAAGATGAATGGAGAAATAGAGCAATTAAAGAAAGGGCAACAACCGGTGTCGGCGCCTCAATACAGGGACAATAATCGCGGGTCGTGGAGAGATCAGAACGGTTCAAACGGAAATGGTTGGTCGAACGGTAACGGAAATAACTGGCGGAATAACCAACGCTGTTCGATCTGTAATAGAATAGGCCATTTGAGTTCTGTCTGCTGGTACCGACAGGCGGCGGGACCGGAAGTTGGACGATCTGAGCGAAGATGTTACGAATGTAACCGAATTACAAATCATGTCGCGCGGGATTGTCCATTCCGACAACGGCAGCAGAACCCGCCTGGTGATAACCCCGGTCAAGCTGTGGGCGATAATCCCGACAATCCTAACGTTGGTCGGAATTCGCCAAAGGAGGGTCGGCGCTGTTTCCACTGCGACTCTAGCTCGCACTTGCTAAGCAGATGTCCACTTCGGCAGCAGCAACAGAATCCGCCTGACGACAATCCCGTTCGACCGGTGGGCGATAATCAGGACAACCCTAGCACTGGTCGTGTGTTCGCCGCACGCGCGCCCACCCCAGATCGTATCAGAGACCAGGTGGATCGGTGGGAACAGTACGCACCACTGGAGGGGCGCCGCTGGTTCACTATGAGTGACAAAGCTCCCCGGTTGAAGTCTTGCCCACTACCTGATGGATAGAACTGAAGGTCAGCTGAGTGACCTTTGCTGATGACCGCTTAATTTGCGGGGATTAGCTGAATGCAGGGAGCATCTGTAACATAGTTTAGTTCGATTCTGATGAAAATGAGTTATTTTTACATGTAATGGTTTTACATGTTGGTTACGGTGTAAAAACTGTAATGTTGCATTGTAGGTTGACTGAACTGTGTGTGACATTGCACGGATTTATATTTGAATTGTATTGCACTGCATATTTCAGCGATGGACAGTTGTAGTATTGTGTTGTAGACAGTTATACAGACTGTCCATATTGTATAGCGCTATATGAATGATGACTAGGGTTGCTCAATTTTAATTAGTTGTGATTGTAATAATAATGATAGGCCTGTTTTCCTGATAGGCTGATGTTGAGATATTGTGAGGCAAGAATTACATTAAGCCTAGGTTTTGCTGCATATATATGGCATGATTAGTGAATTAATTGGTTTAAGAATAATAATAACAGATTCACTCAGTTAAATGTGATGCAGCAGTAGGCCTACATAAGATTTGTAATTAGTCGTGAGCATAGCAGATATATAATAATAAATGATAGAGGCATTATTGATGATTTAAAATGGCGCTATATAAAAATTCTAGAGGCCCTTAGTGTCATATTGTAGCACTCGCAGCGATATAATTACATATATAGTTTGCATTGATAATGTTGAGACATAAGCCTATATGTTCTGTTTTGCTCAGCTGTTGTGATTGCATAGTACAAGGCGCTATAATTATATAAACATATTTTAAGCCTAGGGTACACGCGATTATAATATTAAATTGTAGGCTTATATCCCGAAGGGCGCTATATAAGTAAATTATAGGCTTAAGGTAGGCCTATAGATGATAATAATATACTGTGATTAACGGCTGATGAGCTCATATAATTTTTAGACGAAGATGTTTATAATAATATAGCAGGCTTGAATGACTTTAACGTGCATAGGCCTATATATATATATATGTTGCTCGTTCAGACATAATAAAAGGAATTAGCCTCTGGATAGACTGAAGTAGATAATATTATATTATTTTGTTTGGCTTATATAGGCCTAATTAAAATATATCGGCCGGAGCCCTACATAACAGCTGTACTGACTCTGGTTGTGTATTAAACCGGTAGGAGGAGGATTATAAATATATAATATCTGCTAATAATAATACTGAGGTTTAAGCGTCCATATATACATTGATAGGCTGTGGATAAATTGCTGCATTTTTTTGGAATTATTTAGCCGTGTAAGGTTGTCAATAATTTTGTGGACGGTCTGATGATTGAAGTTGAAGGCCTATTGATATTGACGGCTGAGTGTATTGTATATTAATATTGTGGCGGTTTATATTACTAACTGTAGAACTGGTAGCCTATAATTCCGCAGGATAATTTAATATTAATATTATTATTAATCGGTCTGCAAGGGTTTTAATGCGATGCAGGAATGACCTAAGTTTCAGTTTGTTTATATGGACTGGTGTGTATATATATTGTGGTTATGCGACTTTAATGTGTACGCTGTGTACGTATCTATATTTGGACCAGCGTACGTGTCAATGAGTAAAGGCGACCTCTAGTCAGTTGCACGTGTGACTTAAAATTGTGTCAGCCTTGGCTAAACGCTTGCTGTTCTCACGTCGCCGTGTATCGATACGGCGGAGGGAGGCGGCGTCGGCGAGAGACGCTCAGACGCTTCAAAGAAGCCGGTGACGTGGGTCAATGATGATTTTCCCACGATAGTGACTTCGTGTGGGTGGTCTCATGGACTGTGCATTGGATTAATGATAAAGTGACTGAAGGAAAGAAGGATGACCTAGATTCATTATATTCATGCTAAGCTGACGGTGATTAATTTATGTATGGACTATATATGTAGATAGACCAACGTGGCCTATTATAAGTTCTTGCATAGGCAATATGCTATATGTAGCCTATAATTATTATATGTGGTTACGCTGTCTCGTAAACGACGTTTACAGCGTAATATTGTACTTGAGCGTAAGTTGCAGTAGGCCTATATTAATTTTACCTAATTAAGCTTATGTTACCGTAAGTGTTCTGTGCAATGGGCTGATGAGTCTTTTAATGTAAATTAGGCTTTCTGCAACCGATACATGGCACGCATAGAATATAAACTTAGTGTTACAGCCTATTAGGCCTATATTGTGCAGGGCTGTTTGTACACATTGTTTGTAGGGCTTATAACGTAGGCCTAATATGTCGCTTATTTTATCCTCAGTTACTAAATAGGATTAATGAAGAATATTATATTAATATTATATCTAGGCCTATTGTTAAATTGGAGTTATGCGAGCTTTCGATGGTAAATTTGGATAGTGGCAGACACAGTTATATTTAGCTACGAGTTAGGCCTACTTAGAGACAGAAGCTGTGTACTCAGAGAGTCTCTCTGGCGTTATAGGCTGAGTTGAAATCTAGACGGAGTTCTGCTCTGATATGATAGCAGTGTGGTTTCGTTAGATAATTATCTGCCTTTTAGTGATATTAGTGAGTATGAAACTCAGATGACTTGTTATAACAATGACGTGGCTTGACTCAAGGTGAAGCTGATCGGTTATACCACAGCGATAAACCTACAGGGGTCTGGCCTAGTATGACGTCATGGGTGATATAATATGGTATAATGTAGGCCTAATCGTGTGACTGGTCTAACTGCTGTCGGTGATTTAGGTTGAGGTTTGCCATTGAATTCCCTTCATAAAAACTGGACGGATGAAAGTTTGTGATAAATACAGGCCTATATATATATATATGTATAAGTAGGCCTACTTATAAGGAGCCATATAAACATAACCTTTGGCGTTATGGATATTGAAATGACAATTTTCGCTGAATTGTAAATCAGTGATGACCGTTTTCACTTAAATTTGCGCAGTGACTTTTATTGAGAGTGAACTGGCAATCCGGTTGACTGTCTAATGCTTATTGATTAACGCTGTTCGATTCTGCTGTTATAATTGTGCATTGCATATTTTTGATTAATGCAATTAATTTTGAACTTTTAATGTTAAAATCGGAGTAGCCTATAGCCTTACAGAGAATTTCAGGCTCCATTTGTCCAATTAAATAGAGCCGGAAATTCGGGGGATGGCCGGTGAGAGTGTCGCGACTGGGATACCCAGGCGCTACGGATTTGATTTCTGGTTGCCACATATATATTTTGGATCCGTTATGGTATTTTCAGGGTCCGATATAAAATATATTATATCAATTTTTGAGCTGCATTCGGTGACCTAGATAATATTGGTGACCTAGATTTTAATGCTGAGATCGTGCTCGACACGATTTTAAGGCCGTGACGTAAGCGGTCGCCACAGCTACCAGGTTATTGATCGCTTCTTGCATACGCTCAGCGAATGGAGGGTCGGCCGAAAAGGAGGAAGAGGAGTCGGCCGATATGACAGGCGCAGCGCCAGAGCAGTACAGATAAACGGATAGGCAGACGGACGGAGCAATACGCCCTGCTGGCCGCTGTCATTGAATGCATGTGTGGTATTTTTCCTTCACGCTGTACGAGGTGACCTGGTCTATTTTTAGCACGGTTGACTCAGTGCAACTCGTGCGTACGTGTCAGAGCAAGAGGAAGAGAGAGAAAGACAGTGAGCTGCAGACAGACGCTTAGAGGGAGATAGGTGGTCGCAGCTGCATAGGAATTCAGCGCGCTTTATCTGATCACGCGGTACATGCGTGATCACGGCTCGTGCAGTGCCTTCTGCGCATGCGCCAGCGTCCCCCCTAGGAAGGTGATATAAGAGAAACGCGCTGCTCGGAGGCAGATTCACGACGTACTTTGGCGAAGATAGACGTGTAGCTCTGGAGAGCAAGTTACAAAATCGGAGTTTGATTATTTTAGAAACGTGAAAGTTATTTAAGTCGGCGTGGTTTTCGACGTCTGAGTTATTGCGTTGTTACGTTTGTTCTTCACGGATTCTGTACAAGAATTCTAGAAACCGGCAAGGAGCTGTTTGCATTGCGGTTTTGTGTACGAGCGAATCGTCAGCGACGTGGTTCTGTTTCGCATCTTCGTAAAGGAGTTAAGTCTTTTGTTCTGGTTTTCGATCTTTCTCTCGTTTGGAGCGAAACCGCTCAGGTTTCCGGAATTTCTTCTGTCGTCGAAATCTTCTGCGCAGTTAGCCTACGGGCGTCAATCTATTATTTAAATATCTTTTCGTGGATTCCCTGTTCTCGACGTGTCAACTCGGCCTTACCGTCCTGTCAGCGTCGATTGTTGCGGATTCCTCTGAGTCACTTATCGTCGACGCACGCCCTGGATTCGACGCTCCATCTGCGCCTTTCCTCGCATAACGTCGGCCTTGTCCTGTGTCTCTAGTAGAAGGTACACTTTTACTTGGGTTTTCAATACAAAACTAAATTGATCTTTTGGGCAGAGAAATTAAGATTGGCACCTAAGTACAAAATTGGGGATTCATTTTGTCTGCTCCGATTGAAGTCTGTTTGAATTGTGTTGCATATTATTATCAGTTGCTTTAACTGTAAGCTGTTGATTAACATTGCGAATAATTATTGAATGGTTCTGATAATAATAAGATTCATTGATTAAACCTTCGGATTTAATTCTTGCTAGTCTTAGGAAGTGAAATTATCGAAACTTATATAGCGCCATGGAGCAGAGCAGAACGTCAACTCCATCGCAACCTTCCAGACCACCTTCTGCATTTGAGATGGGCATATTGCTTGAGGCAATGCAGTCAAACGCCAAGTCTATGCAGGCCTCTATAAAAACTGATTTCCAGGAGGCTATTTCTGTGGTACATAGCAATGTGGAAGAGGCGATTTCCTCAGTCAGAAGTGACGTTCAGGCTACACAGGATGCAATACAGATTAACGCTAGGTATACACAAGATGCTATCTCCGCGGTAGAAACTAATGTTACAGATTTTATCTTTGTTGTCCAAGCTGATGCTGAAGAGGCCATTGCCTCAGTACAAAATAACCTTAGGGAAGCGCTGACGGAAGTCATGGCGCGTATCGAACGATTAGAATCGCCCATACCAACACATAAACCTGTTGTGAGTTCGAACTCTGGTACCTGTACCACTGCAAGTACTGCAGACGCGCCTTACCATTCGACCATCGGCCTGGAAGAGAGTTCGGGTGCCAGGCTCAAAGACTTTGCCTTACCGCCCAACCCTGGTATATTGAAGAGGAGCGAGCGACTGCTGGGTGAAGCCCCGGTTTCATATAAAGAGGTAGGAGCCCGAGAGGCTTGGCCGCCTCAGACCGGTCGGAGTTCGAACCCGGGAGCCACCGCCCCCCTTCCTCCCTCTATCTCTCTGGACTACGACTCACAACAGTACGCGGTCCCTTCGCGCGTCGGACCGGAAGTGGCGACTCCGGGAGTGTACGCGGGGGCGGGCGTCACACATATACGTAGCCATCTTAGAAATGACAGCAGATTATGTAACGAGCGCTGCAGGAATTCATGCGACATTTTCGGCTGGTGGATCGGTCAATTGTAATTGTAATTGTAATTGAACATTTATATAGCGCCGCTCACAGATTCAGTAGCGCTCCCGACCCTAGTTAGCACTGCCGCTAACGAATAGCATAGTCTTCAGGCGTTTCCTAAACAAAGGGAGAGAGAGACTAAGAAGCTCAAGACGAAGTTTGTGAGGAAGACGGTCAATGTGCAAGAAGCTTTCTGTCCTTTATGTTTGCATAGGCCTACATGTCTTTCAATGTCTGTTTCGATGTCTTGTATGTCTGCTTGTCTTTCTGTCAGCTTCTCTGTATTGTCTGTCTTATTACGTCCTTCTATGTCTGCTTCTGTCTCTCTGTTTCAGTCTTTCTATTTGTCTATCACCGTTTCTTCGCTTTCCTCACTCAGACTATATACGGTAGCATTCTTGTGTTCCATCTTTGTTGAAAAATTCCTCGCTTTTGAACTAGCCGTCTGCCGATTCATCCCATCTTTGATGCTTCTATCCGTCCAATCTGTTGTCCGAAATTGTTCTGTCCTGTCTATTTGTCCGTCAGTCCGTTTATCTGTGTCTGTGCGTTCATCTAGCCGTCCGCCTATGTCCTTTCATCCGTCTTTCTGTATGCATCTGTGTGTTCGTCCGTTGGTTCCACTAATATATCAGTGGTTTGGTTCGTCCCTATCTCTCTCTTGCTTAGTCCGTGGCGCTTATTTTCTTCAGCACTGTGTGTGCATGTCTAACTCTGATAGACTTGCTTTCTGCATCCCTATACTCTCTGTTGCACTTGCTTTATTTGTCCCACTGCCACTCTGTTGCACTTGCTGTCTACGTTCCACTATCTGTCTTTCTCTGTTGCACTTGCTTTCTTCGTCCGGCTGCCTCTGTCTTTCTGTCTTTCCCTGTTCGTGCGTCCGGTTTTCTGTGACCGCATAGCCCGTTTCTTTTCCACTACAACCTCGAGAAGACGCGTCGAAATATTTCATGTGTTCGTATTGATCGGCGGTGACTGGCTGCTTGGCCGGTGTCGCGTGACAGAGTCTCCCCCCTAAAAGTCTCCCCCCGGAGACTTTATTTCGAAATAGAGTCTCCCCCGGAGGATCTGTTCTAGAATAAATTCGCCCCCCGGAGACTATATTCCGAAATAAAGTCTCCGGGGGGAGAGAATATTTCCTCCGTCCACGAAACAAAGTCTCCCCCGTTGAGCGTGAAATCGAAAACAGTCGCATAAAATTAATAGATAAGCATATCAAACCGTTAGTTTGCGTTGCTAACACGATAACACGTTATTTAACACGAACATTTATATACTTTTACACCAAAAAATTGTCTTCCAAAACAGATTTTCAGCCAGGGGGAGACTTTGTTTCGGGGGGAGACATTGTTTCGGGGGAGACTTTATTTCGTGACACCGGCGTGCTGGAGCCTGGCTGGCTGGCTGGTTGACCGCCTGCATGGCTGACACACGGTGCTGTAGCTCCTGCTTGGCTTCGACACTGCTGCGAATGGCTGCTAGCGGCGCTGGTGCTGCGGCATACAACCATTGTACACACACCACAGTTGCTGCCGCTGCTGTTATTGCTGTTCCTGGCGGGTAGGCTTTGCCTCTGCAGCAAGAGCTCCTACATCTGTAGCCAGATGCGGCGGTGGCAGGCAGCAGCAGCAGCCTTGCTGATGGTCGACGAGAAGAAGGAGGGGGAGGCAGGGAGCAGGTTTTAATGTCCAAGTGTCTGGGGCGGCTGCTGCGGCTACAGCGTCGGATGCGTGCATTTGGATATGCGGTTGCGTACCATTAATCGGGTCGTCTGAGAAAGAAGGAGGACGAGGAGGCGGAGGAGGAGGAGGAGGAGGTGGTGGAAGGGTGAGGGCTCGCGCTTTCCTTCCATCGTCGTCGTTCCAGCCTCCGCAACCACCACCATCGTCCGGCGTTGGAATAGGTCGCTGCTGCTGCTGCTGCTGCTAGCGTTGGTGCTGCTGCATCAGAGATATACACACATATACGTACACGCGCATTGGAGCTGCCGGGAAACGGGATTATTACAGACGGCAGTGGCGGTTTTTCCACCAGATGGGAGAGGACTAGCGAGCGATTCTGAGACGAAAGACGAGAGATGTTCGTCGGTCAGGGCGTGCGTGCGTGTACGCGCGCCGTGTTCCAGGCTACTGCTGCTGCTGCTGCTGCTGAGGCGGCGCCGGTGCCACAGTTGCATCACAAGGATGTGATAAGCCACGACGACGACGTCATGGCCTCCATCTTTCTTGGCTGCTGCTGCTGCTGCTGCTGCTGCAAGTGACGACCTCCTCTTCCTGACTTCGAACATCGCTGCATGCCGTCGTCGTCGTGTTTCTTTGCGTCTGGCCAACGGATTACTTTCGACGTCCTGCGCTGGCTTCCCGTTTCGTCGTCTATGCCAAACTCGAGCCCCTGCTTGCGTTTCGTGCCGCGGTTGCACACTTCCGGATTTCATGCATCACGCCCAGTAGGTGCCTACGGAAAGGCGCTTCAGCAAGAGGATAAAAATAATCTAACTCTGCTGCCGAACAACGCAACCTTGTTTTAGCAATTGAAGAGGAAATGAAAAATTAAAAATGACGAGAAGACGCAAAACAGCGTCAAACATGGCAGCCGACATGCGCATTAGACCCCAGATTAGCGATTACTCGTAGAGCAGCTGGCGACATATGTAATCGCACCCAGCGATTGTGGTTGGTGAAATCGAGAAGCTTTCGCATAATATTTGTCGCCTGCTAAACTGTTGCCGTATGCGTGCTAATGGGAATGTTAAGTTGGGTGCACGCTGGTCGTAAGTATACGAACAGAGATCGATCTTCGATTCTAGTTTTGCTAATGGCGATGCGTGCGTGTGCAGCAGCGAGATATATTATATTATCGAGTCAATAAACAATGTCACATGGCGTCCTGACACACAGAGCGCAGCCCGTCTGACCACAGCACAGCCTAAGAGTAATCAGAACACGCGCCTCCCCGTGCTGGTTGCCGTCTGCTCGCGGTCGCCAGGCGCGTTCTGAACAACCCGCTAAAACAATGCTGGTCGATTTGTGTATATAAGAGGTCGTTGGTTTGTTGTAAGCGTCGCGAGACTGACAAACTTTCGCGTATAAGGTTGGATTCATAGCGGCGCCTTCGATGGTGTGGCAAATGTTTGGTGTCGTTTAAAGCCTGTTCTGCGAATTTTTGAGCCGGATGGGTAAGATGAAGAAGAAGCGCAAGTTCTTTAAACTGTTCTCGTGTTTGGGGAACGGCCCTGACGACGCGGCAGAGGAGAGGATAAGCAATTCGTCGCCTCCACAGTCGTCCGCTCCACCCGCCGCTGCCGCCACCGACTCCTGTCCCGAGCAAGTGGTAAGATAGACCTACCCGGTTAAGGGGCTTCCGTATTCGTGTACTGCAACTCGCAGGGGCAATAACTATTGAGGGTGTGTACTAGGCTCACTGTGTACTGAGTCTGGCTTCATTTGTTCATTCATTCATCCATTTCAAGAATTTATATAGAACCCATTCCAAAACAATTTTGAGGTGTCTGTAAAACACTGACGAGTCAACCATTATAGGTACAGTGTGAGAATTGTGGAAAAATGATGGGGTGGAGGGTGGGGGGTTGGGGTTGGACTATGAGCCACACAGTCTCTCCGTAGAATTATTATCGTTGTTGTTGTTATTGCTATGGATCTGTTAAGAGCCATTATCTAATGACCAATCAGTGTAAGCCAAGTCTGTGAGTGACTTAAATTGCTTGAAGTTCTTATCGTCCTGTACTCTCCACAATACAAGACGATTTCTACAACCAACCCAATTAGCCTATACCCTGCAGTCCCATAGGATTTGGTGGGTGGTGCCTGCACGTAAGCATGATGACACCGCTTGAAAACTTCAGTGTGAGATTTGTGGAAAAGTAATGGGGGGCTATGATCCACTTGTAATTGGGGTGTGAAAAACAGACTCTAAGAAAGACTGGGGGCAATTCTCACCCTTCTTGTAGTTAACTTATCTCTTATACGTTGAGAACCAGTTTTTTATTGTTTGCTTTGTTGCAGTATAAATGCATACTTTATTGTCCTGCTCCTGATTTTCCTTTGCCGAGATTATTTATCTGTTTCATTGTTGATCTTTCCTTTATTTTACTTAATTGTTGGAATAAGTTGCTGAGCATGCTTTCTGATCGCAATGATCTATTCCTATAATTATAGATAGTGTCAACTCATTTAACATGCTGTATTTGCTAGCGTGCTGTACTGGTTAGCATGTTACTGTGCTGTAGGCCTACTTGTTAGCCTGCTCTACTGGTTAATATGCTGTTCTAGTTAACATGCTGTTGTAGTTAACATGCTGTACTAGTTAACATGTTGTACTAGTTAACATGCTGTTCTAGTTAACATGCTGCACTTGTTAACATTCTGCTTAACATGAAGTGGTGTTATGTCTTCAAAAAATGTGGATATTACTGGCTAACATGATGTAGGTCCCTACCTCTTAACATGATGTACTGCATGGTTAAAACGCTGTACTGGTTAGCCTGCTGTACTGGTTAACATGATGTGCTGCATGATTAATATGCTGTACTGTTGATATGCTGTACTGGTTAGCTTGCTGTACTGGTTAACATAAAGTGCTGCATGGTTAAAATGCTGTACTGGTAAGCCTGCTGTACTGGTTAACATAAAGTGCTGCATGGTTAAAATGCTGTACTGGTAAGCCTGCTGAACTGGTTAACATGATGTGCTGCATGGTTAATATGCTGTACTGTTGATATGCTGTACTGGTTGACTTGCTGTACTGGTTAACTGATGAAAAGAAGGTTTTTTGGTCAAAATGGTGCCAGTTCAACCATGGTTGTAAGTCAAAGGAATGTGGCCGAGAGCGCCCATCAGAAACCACATCTTATTGTTATCTTTAACCCACATCAGAAGATGATTTTACACTCCTGAGGGACCAGCAGCAGTTCAGGTTTTAAGAAAGGAGGCAAAGAATGGATCATATATAAATATAAACAGCCTAAAGAGGAATAAAGTGACAAGATCCGGCCATTGAAACGACATAATCTACTTCCTTTTCATTGCCACTGCCTCTGGATCTGTTAATTTATTATTGCATTCGATTTTTTTTTATTGGGGTGAGGAAATTATTCGCTGTCAGAACGCAGCAGTTGACCTTTGGATCTGTTTCTTTGTGCTTTTGAATCTGCTTCTGTGTGCCTTTGAATCTGCTTCTGTGTCCCTTTGGATTCATTTATTTGTACCTTTGGATCCGTTTCCTTGTGCCTTTGGATCTGTTTCCTTGTGCCTTTGGATCTGCTTCTGTGTACCTTTGAATCTGCTTCTGTGTCCCTTTGGATCTGTTTATTTGTGCCTTTGAATCTGCTTCCTTGTTTCTTTGAATCTCTTTCTTGTGCCTATCATTGAGCATCAAATTGACAACATCCAGACACTTGTTACATATTATCATATCATATCGTATATACTTAAAACAAAGGTTTCAATTGTTCCGAAGTGTTCCAGTTTAGAACTAGTTCTTCAGCCCTGAGGCTGAAATGCTCCGTCATGGGATCCAGCCCTTATGCATAGACACGAAACGCAAACAGTATCGCTAGGAACTAGTGAGGTCAGGCTGGAGTTCAAGTCAGGGGGATAATTGCACGGGGTGGGGGGGGGTGTTTGAAGGTTCAACACCCTGTCTTTCTTAGACTTAGAGCCCCATAGTAAAGTCTGTTTTTCACACCCCATGGGCCCAATTCCAAGTGGATCAAACCCAATCCCTCAGTTATTTTTCCACAATTCCCACACTGGTTCAAATACTTGTGTGACCAAGTCACCCTGCAACAGAACTTATGTGACAACGACTTATGTGACCTGAACTTGTGTGACCTAGACTTACGTTGAGTCTAGAGTGGACTATATGGCCACGAATTATGTGTGGCATGAATTTATGAATGTGACATGAACTTGTGTGATTTATTGTGCATTGTATCTGTATCTGTTTTGTATTGTGTCTATAAATTTCTATAGCGCCACTTGCAGTGCATGCTAATCACTGTAAAGGCGCTCCCAGTGCATGAAACCAAGAGAGAGAGAAAGTGGTATTGAGACAGCGAAAAGAGGCACTTAATTGGCCCACCAGTTAAAAAGGAGGAACGTGTCGTGGTGTAAACATTATGTGAACTGGGATTCATGTATCCCTTTTCTTCTTGTGTACCCTGCATTTGCATAGAGCACTTACATGTAGGCTATATAGCACCTTTTAGAGCCTCAAGAATGGCCAATCTATATATAGTACCCAGATCTTGGATGGATCCGATTTGACCAGGGTCTATGACAACAGAGGCCGTTACCCTGGACAGAAATTTGCTCGCATATTACAGCACTTATGAGCAAGGTACTAGACCAGTAATGTTTATGGATTCATGCTGAAAAATAAAGCAAAAAACAAAATGGCTGCATCCTATAATTCAGTGGTTCCCAACCTTTTTCGACCTTAGGGCCACTTTTTCTAAGTTGGAGGACAAGAGGGCCACTTTTTATTAGTTAAAGGACATTAGGGGCCACAATGCTAAAATTTAATTAGCCTAAAGCATATAAAATTGCTATAATTGATTCAAAATAGAATTTCTAATGTAATTTATAGACGCAAAATCAAATAATTTGTATTAGATAATAATTATGTGCTCTTTCCTGTCATAATTGTCAATTTTTTCATACATTTTTGTTAATTCTTTTAGAGATGCGGGCCAATTTTGAGGCCTGGCGGGCCATTATTTGAGGCCTGGCGGGCCACTTTTGGCCCGCGGGCCACGGGTTGGAAACCGCTGCTATAATTCTATGATCCTATACGTACGTGTTTTCTGTTTACGTCCAAACCCAGCATAACATAGCAATAATAATAGCGTATACAAGACCAAAAGTCGCTAATTAAGGATAATTTACTATATATAAGATCACCTGTATTATTAAATGTTTTGCGTGTGAAGGGACGGGGGGGGTTGCCGCGCTTGATTGCAATTAGCGCCTGTATGGTAATTGTTTTGTGCGTGTGGTGGTGGAGGGGGATTGTGTGCATGAGTATGTTCACGATAAGCACAAGGAAAAGAGATTTGAAGAGGTTCAATGTTCAAACGGCGAATAAGCAATCTGAACATCAGTGCTAGATAAACTCATCAGTGGCCCATCCGACCCAGAACGAGTGAAATTACTGTCGAATAATGCAGACTTTAGGCGCCAGCGAAAGTGCTGAGGGAGGGGGGGGGACAAACTATTATAGCTAAGTAGGCCAGGCTGTAGTTATCAGCAGTAGACCCATGAGACGAAACATAGAACGAATCAATATTATAACTGTATATATAACTGTCTTTATATATATATATAGCTTCTTTTTTATTAAGACCGTGCACCTCACTGGGCCTACCTGAATAATTGATATATGAATTCCTCGTAATATGGGCCTAAGTTGTGCGTGGAACTATGATTTTTTTCTGTATAATATGTTTGCATTTCGTTTGTGTGAGTAAGTACAGTTGATGACTAAAAAGAATGTATGCAGACAATTGACATTTAAATCTATGCGTACGTTGTAAAATACCCGAATTGATTTATGGTTTTGCGAGAAAAGGTGGGCGATTCGCAGTGAACACATTATGCTAACTGTGTTCATAGTGCAAGCACACATTGATAATAGCATTATTATGATGTATGTGAATAATAATATTATTATGATGCATGTGGTTTTAATGGATAGATGATTTGGATGTGAGCCGGGTTGAGGACTTCTACAGACTGGTCGGTCTCAATGCTCGGCTGATAGCGAATGCTCTTGGTCTCGTTTGCTCGTAGGCTACTTCCATCATGCAGAGTCATGCTCTTTCTGTGGTTGGCCCGGTGGTATGGAGTGCCCTCTCATTTGAGTTGCGCCTGTTCCCTAGATCATTCTCTGACACATTCTATAAGCACTTAAAAACTGTTCTGTTTGGCCGTGCTGGAGTGGGGAGCGCCTCTGAGTAGTTTTCTTGAAGAGGCGCTATATAAATACTTTAATGAATGATTGAATTAATGAATGAATGAATGAATGAATGATATAGGAAACCGTGATATATTATGATGCGTGTGGTTTTTTACGGTTAGATGATTTGAATGTGAACAGGGTTGACGACTTACAGAACATTGATATAGGAAACTGTGTAAACTTTAGTATTTTTAGTAAGCTTATCCTATCCTGTAAATATTAGTATTTAGCACCCTGTAAATTTTGGTATTTAGTACCATGCAAATTTTAGTATTTACTACCCCTCAAATGTTAGTATTTAGTAACTCTGTACACTTTAGTATTTTGTACCGGGCTAACTACGGACCTGGGCAGTTGGGACCTTACTAGGCTGTGAGCAGCGAGTATATCAGATGTGAAATCAGCTGGAATGTGTTGTCCAAGTTTGCTTTATATTGTATTGTGTAACAATGTGCGCGTGTATTGAGAATTGCACAGTGCAGCTTTTAAGTGCACTGCGGAAGTACTTCTTGCCAGCAGAGTATTACAGAAGGTCTCTCTCTGCGAGGTTGCATTGACTGCGAAGAATTATCCAGGATCGCAAGTTTATTGCAAACTGTATATAACTGAGCTGTTTAGAGGACTTCATCTCATGCTGGAGGAAGAAGAAGGAGTCTATACTCAACCTCCATAGAGATAAGGCGGCTTGTTCTGTAAACGAACCACTAAACGTCCTTCCCCCTCTGTCTGGGGCTGATAGGCGGCATCTGGTGGCGGGGGGGTTGTGGCGGGGGGGGGTTAAGGGGTCGGGAAGGGAAGATTGGTGAGGTGTGGTGCCATATGGGGGCTTCGACCACTTCCAGCTGTATAAATGGAATGCCGTCTGCATGGTATGGTACTTACCTGTTCAGCGGAATGATACATACACATAATTATTATACACAGACATACGTACATCCATGGTTTAACAGAGCGATACATACACACTGACATACATACGCTGGAGTCGGGAGCGCCTCTGAGTAGTTTCTTTTACTTGAAGGAGCACTATATAAATGTCCGAATGAATTAATGAATACATGTAGGCCCTACATCCACATTCATAAATGCATTTATATATGATAGATACATAAATACATTAGATAGGCCTACACACAGAACCACATAAGCATGCATATGGTAGGCATAGATTGCATTCAGACATAATATATTCTTCTTATACATAATTACATATATATATATAAATAATTATATACACATGCTATATAAATTTTAGATTGAATGAATATATATATATATTATATATAATATATATGCATAATTTTCATACACATATATTTCTGTCTATTTGCTAGAGTTCTGTGACTCTACTCTGAGTGTACAAGGGCTTTGTGCTCCATGTTCCTCCACTCAGGGTGAACTCCTCATTCCTCCAATCATGAAATGTTTTTAGACAGCACCATAGTTTTTCTGTTATTGGCCCCCATGGTAGGGAATGGACTCCCACTGTCTATATGCCTAATGCCTACGGTTTGCTCATAATTATGCATTATGGCAACCTTAAAACCGAGGACGCGCTTCTATACCAGGGTCGTCGCTTGAAACCATCACTTTTCAGCCTAGGTTGGGAAGGGAGTGCTACTGAGTAGTAACTAGCTCTACTGTGTGTATGTGTGTGTGCGTGTGTGTGTTGGAGTGTGTGCTACTACTTTGAAGGGGCGCTATATAAATCTTCGTATTGAATGAATGAATATTCATATGATCACACTCTGACTATACAGTTTTGGGGTCTGTATAATTAACTTGTCTTCGTTAAGTACAACCATTACGTCAGAAGTGCGTCTCAATATGTCCTTTATCACACATAAACAGTTCGTTCCACTAATGCACGTTTATAATTTTTAGGCGAATACCAGCTCTACTGTGTGTGTATGAGAGTGTGTGCCTGTGTGTGTGTGTGTGTGTGTGTGTGTGTGTACGTGTGTGTGTGTACGTGTGTGTGTGTACGTGTGTGTGTGACTGTGTGTGACTATGGTAGAATGAATGTTAGAATGGTTAAACATGTGGTAGAATGTTATGTTTATTACCATATTTTTATGATGTTTATGTATATACAATTATATATATATATATTATATATATAGAACTTTAGGTAATATTATGCATGTTTGTATGTGTTGTATATGATACATATGATATATGTTACATACATATTAAGTGCATGTATAGCCTACATAAAAAATGCTTGCATGCATTCATAGTTACATATGTTCATTTATACATGCATAATTTTTCATATATACAAGTCCTAAAATGCATACATTTATACATACTTCATACAGACTTGATTACATACCATACATGTGTGAATGTGTGTATGCATTGCATACCCGCCCATAAACATGTAATTGATTATTTACATAGCACCCAATTAACCCGATCCTGATTCTGCCAAGTATGTCATTGCTATTGCGAACACGCTGTTTACAATTGTCAGGATTTTAACCTATTTTCGGAAACAATTGTTTTCATTCTTGTGGTATGCCTAACAACAGTGGATATACACGTAGGCTATGTGATGGCTGTCAAGAAGTAATTGTTGGAGATAAGCTTATCTCTTTCGTGACAACCAACGCATGGTGGCGTAATTGGTAGTAAACGTGAGGTTCTTCTTGTGAGCTCTATAATTATCCAATGTTAAATCTAGTTCCTGCTAATAAGCCCAATGTTGCCAACCCAAACTTTAAGTGGACCAAGTGCACAGAGAAGAGTAAGATTTTCTCTTAATTTTATTTTCTGTTACAAGTAACTTCAATCTCGGATGCCATACGTCTGGACCATATGTATGCATGTATAATGTACCTATCTATGTATGTATAAAATATGAATGGCTATGTATATATATACTACATATATTCGCCAGGTATGCAAATATGTTCAGACATATGTCAATTTTGGCATCTTCTGTGATTATTATTATATCTTTATGGTCTGCTCTCCTCGACTAAGAGTCTCTGGAAAGTGCTACATGCAGTTCTTGTATGTGTGCATATCAAGCAGAGCAGTTTTGTGGATAAGGACATTCCGTCAACCTGTCAACACTAGACCCTCATCACCCACAGGGCCGCCAAGAGGGCGCTGGGGAATGTCTAGGGGCCTGCCGACTGCTAGAGGCCCAGAGGGTAGCCCCCCTGGGTCAAAAATCGTCTACTATTGCGTGACGTCATTTATGGACGGCCCCTAATTATGCAAATCTACAAATAAAAAATTACAAGTCTATAAATTACGTATACATAGGCCTAGATGTGTTGCTATCCTCCTCGTTCTTGCCCTTGCAGCAACCATCCAACCTCTTTCTGACAGACCAAAAGCAGTACCATACACTGCAAGCCTGTCAATTCTTCCATAAAATCAGTCCTTTGATAAGAGGCGAGATTAGTAGGCACTAGGCAGACGGCGTGGTTGGTTTGGTCAAGGACTATCACGTGCCGACCTTGGAGAATAGGAAGTTTATGTGTTTCTATAATGACAGCCTTCTCCTAGTATATCTGCTGGTCTTCAGTATCTGGCTGTACACGAGGTCTGTTGTTTCTCTGCTCTGTAGGCTCCTCCTTGTATCCGTGGGATGTTTTCTATGTCAATTCACCCATTACTCCACACAGCTGAATACACTCGCTGGGGTTCCAGCAGTAGCTCAGTATATAGGCCTACTCGGTGCTTACTCAGTAGCGGACGTCGAATGCGCCCAAGGTGTGGTTTAAAGGTGGCCCAGGTGGGGGTCAGCGTTTGGACAGTAGCCAAAGACCAAAGTGGCTGGAGCTGTTGCTGCTGTTTTTATGACTGTCGAGATAAGACTAAACGTCATGGGATTGATTTATGACCTGCTAGGAAGATATGAAACGAAACTGAAGATTAGGCTCCTTTTAAAGGGTTATAGAGTTTGCAACCTCCATTAAGGTTTGAGACATCGGTAAGCCGACTACGTAAACCGGTATATCAATCTTGCTGGTTACCAAAGACATCCACGTTCTGTGGGCCTAGATCAGGCCCACATTGGGCCACCAGTGGTTTGCTATTCCAATGTAGGCTGTCTTGACGCTTGTTAGAAGATGGCTAGTCTAGTAAAATTTAATCTAGTCCAAAAAAAACACAATAACAATAATGATAAAAAAGGTCGTACAGACAGACAGACATGCAGACAGACAGACAGAGACGGAGGGTAGGGGAGGCGAGGGGCGGAGACGGAGACAGAGAGGCAGAGAGACAGACAAACAGATATACAGAGATAGACAGACAGACAGAGAAAGAAAGAGAGAGATATGTGGGTAGGTAGCGAACCAAGAACAAGAGTTCCAGCAGAGTGGAAGGAGGGGAATTCCATAAGCAGGTCTCAACGATGGTAAAAAATTGAGGTATTAGCTCGTGGGACAAACAAGTCAGATGTGTCCAGGGAATGGAGAGGTCGATGAGAAGATGCAGAAAGAGGAGAACGAAACATGAGACCCGAGATATTTCTTTGCAAGATCCAGTTTGGACTTGATGACCAGAGCAAGGACTTTATATTTGTTGCCAGCAACAAAATTATGAGAATTGTAGAATAATAATTGGAGTTCAGACGTTGATTTATGTGGACTTGGTGGTGCAAGGAGAACTTTACTTTAGCATCATAAGAAAGACTATGGGTTGAACCCCACACACTCCAGGCTATTCTCACCCTGGCAGACAGTGAGAGGAAGCCAATGTAGTTGGTTGACCATAAACGATGGTATGCGAGAGTATTTTAGGAAGGCAGCAATCAATTGAGCAGCCACTTTAAGGATTGAATAGGATATAGACGGATCTCAGGAACAATAATCATGTCAGATTAATCAAATCATCATCAAAACGGCATAGTTATAGTAAGCGGGTCCCTATATTAATGAATGACTGCACTAACCCTATCCCTAACCCTAACCGACCCTCACGATGCCTAACCTGACCCTAGCCGACCCTCACGATGCCTAACCTGACCCTAGCCAACACATAGGGACGCGCTTACTATAACTAAGGCAATCAAAACCACATACCGTTGTAACGGATCATGCAAATCATTGTCAGGCGATTCTTTTCTAGACAGCTGTTGCTGTGGTTACATATGACTGGTATTCCCATGGTTATACAACAACCACTTAACGTCATTATTGGCGTGCTGCTTCTGACGCGGCAATTGCATGGTACCGAGAACTTTATATGAGATTTAGGCTACATTACGTTACGCGAGGATTTGTAAAGCGCCAGTAGAATTATATAGCCAAAGCCATCTCAGTTCTGCATTATTAAATATAGTTATTATTTTTATTATTTAATTTTTTGCTTTTTACTATTACTATTGTAACCGGAATGTAAGTTTTAGTTTCAGATTTAGTTTTACAGATCAAGTTTAGTTTTCTTAGGGCGGCTGGTCCATGGCCCCGGGTAATCCAGACAAGGTGCTCTGGTAGACAACAGCGTTGAAACGTTTTATAGTGACTGAGATACTCTGGAACAGATAGGCCTATCTAGTTTCAAGTAATGAGGATTACTATCAGTGTTATTATTGAGTTTTTACATAGCGCAACTTCAATGCAACTACTCGCAAGTGCTCCCAGTCCAACCACGGCTAAATAAGGCAGTTTTTTATTGCGAAAGGAGCATGGTGGTGGAACCTCCAAGTTACCAGTGAATTCATCCTATATACTTAGGCCTACATACGTCATACATTGATGCATCATTCCTCCATCTTGCACTTGGTCTACAACACATCAAGCTCAGTGCAATAGCACCAATTTATCATCACACACAAGACAGTTTTTCAGTCATCGACAGAATAATGTGCGAAGCTGACGGAATTTGAGTTTTTTCTTGTTCATTTTAAGCAACAGTTACAGCCTTTCCATGCATAGCTCCCTCGACCATCTTTGCTGTTCATATAGTCTCCTCCGAAAAGGCTTTTGTGTAAACACCTCGTAACATTTGTTGATGTTTTTACGACTTTGTGTTGCGCTATTTTTTCGTGAGCCCCCCTTAGGCGAATAATTTTATGCTTTGCGCTGAAAATGTCAGTCTTGATGTCTTCGTGGAATTCGGTTGATGCGCAAATCTCGGTTTTCAATGCACACAGATGGCAGCAGCATGCAGCAGCTCCAGTTTCAATGGCAGACTATGGAAGCTAGCTTGCTGCCTCGAATGCGCTTCAGGGAAAATGGGATCGGCGGATGGAAAATGATGGTTCGCATGTAATCAGGCCGCTGCCTCTAGGCACTATAGACCATCAATCTCAAGTCATTTTTCAATATGCATTTTTTCTCTGTTCGTGGTTGGGCTGGAAGCGCCTCTGAGTAGTTTCTTGAAGGGGCGCTATATAAATGCTCTGAATGAATGAATGAATGAATCACCGCAACAACCATGCACCATGAGCACCAATAATATGTCTACCACTTCTACCACCATTCTACCATTAAGACCACCACAACCTCAACAACACCATCACTACTTAACCTACTATCACCATGACAACCATCACCACCACGACAACCACCACAATAGCAACCACGACAACCACCACAATAGCAACCACGACAACCACCACCATGACAACAACGATGACCATCACCATGACAACCACAACTGTCCACCAGGACAACATAACAACGACAACAATCCAACAACAACCACGACAACCATGACAACGACCACCACCACCACGACAACCATGATTACGACAACTACTACAACAACAACCATGATTACGACAACTACGGTACTACTACAACAACCACAGCAATTAAGTTTTCAGCAACCACCACCAACATTATCTTCTTCTTTCTCTGCCTTTATTCGGCCAATGGATACGTGCGAAGACCTGCATTCTGTTTGATCAAAGCGGCATTTACTGTCAGGTTGAAAGCCGCTATAATTATTACATGAAGAGTTTTGCTTCAGGCGTTAGAATATTGTTATGAGATAAATATGCATAAATTACGACCCTGATTATGAAAGTGCACATTTAGTTGATTCAACAATTATCCAGTCAATACGGGTGAATTTTGGTTGGTGATAGTTTTGTCTTTTGTATTGGTAGCTGGAGACAAATTGCGAGCCTGTGAATTTTTACTTTAACCCTGTATTAACCTTCATTTGTTGTTGCCCCTTGACTGTTACTTGACCCTTTAATTCAACTTCATTATATTTTTACCCCGCTTTTCACCTTCCATGCATTCCATCCTTCATTCTAATTAATTTTTCGCTATGTGCTTTAACCTTTAGCTTAACCCATAATTATAAGACAGATGCGTTGCTTTTCTGGCATATGTTGGTATAATTATGACATAATTTTATGTTAGTATACGTAGATTCCTTTTGATTGAGTTGTTTTGACACCTAAGAAGCGTAAAAAGAAAGTTGTGTGCTTTAGCTGTCAGTCAGATTTGCATTTGTGGGCGGATTGTGGTCTCTGAGTCACAATGATCGAGTATAAAGTAGTTAAAAACCGTGGATACTGTTTTGTTCATTATGCACGCAACAAGTCATCTTATATCTATCAATCAATTAATGATAATTTGATATATACATATATAATTATAGCGCCTCTGCAGGATACCTGATACCTACCCAGAGGCGGTATACCTGCAGCCTAGCGCAGCTGAAATGAACGGTTTTCAGAGATGCGTAAAGGCCGAGGAATATGTTCTTGGTAAACAGCAAATGTACGCCTCTCAGTTAAAACCATGCAGAATAGACCCTTTTCGGTGGTGGGCCCAGTTGTCTGGAATGGGCTCCACAGGAGCTACGTATGTCTGCTTCCTGGAGCTCTTATTGAAACATTTTAAAAATTAAACTAAAACCAGGGCTTTATTGCCATGTAGAGCCGGGAGCGCATTTGAGTAGCCCCTGAAGAAGCGCTATATAAATTCTGGAGTGAATTGTAAATGAATTGCATTGTACAGTTCCAATGGAAGGCTGTTCCAAGTGGTCGGGCGACCTACGATGAAGACAGACAGCCCAGTGTACCAAATAAAATTATGACAATCATCTAACATTGTACCATATTTGAAGGCTCTGTACATATTGTTGGGAAAGGTCACTGGAGGAATTTTACAACACCTATAAGTGTGTAGTAAACGCGGTAGCTGATAGGTTATATTATCTGCATGTGGAAAACTCAATAGCATAGAGTTATGGATTCGAGTCTCCTCTGTGTGTGTGCGTGTGTCTGTGTGCCAGTGTGTGGGTGGTTGTGTGTGTGTTTGTGTGTGTGTGGGGGCGGGGGGAGGGAGGGTGATAATGTAATCTGGATGTGCATTTATTCGTCTATTCATGTACTGTAGCTTATTTTTTGTTTTCAAGACTATTGGTTAGATGCTCTGGCTTCTGTGCTTTGCTGCTGTTGTCATTGATATAACGTTAATCCATTTGATCATTCATTGCCTCATGCTGTGTATATAGACCTACCGTATATATTATGTTGTGTGTGTGTTCTTTTTGTAGAGCCTTTTCCACAGTTCTGATGAGAACAGGCGGCATGAAGACCTGCCCCCTCCACCACTTGCTCAGCAGGAGGATCTGCCAGAAGAGGTAGTTATCATTGTCTCTTATACCTGTGATGTTACCTTTCTGTCCTCTTTGGTTGTTACCTTACCCATCCCCCATGTGCGTGAAGTGAGGTTTGATGCGATTGAAAACAAATGGAGAGTGTGATGGGGGAAATTGTGGTTAGCAGCATGTGGTCAGCAGAAAATTCATTCCAGTGTGGAAACTGGAAAGGTTACAACCAGTAGAAGGAAAGGCTTCCTTCCTTTTCCACATGGCCCCCTTTGTATTCTTATCACCCGTTTCCTGCTTTCAATTCTAAGAATAATATCCAATCTGATTCAGTGACTTCTATCTATAGTTCCACTATATAACGTATCCTTGGTATGATGGACAACCCTTCCGACATGACCCAGCCTCGTGAATACGTCTTTGAGTGGCTCTTTAGATGTTTGCCGGTGGAGTTTGCGATTAAAATCACAAAGTACCGCGTTAGTTGTGAGTCGTAGGAAACATGGGTCGTAGAATTCGAGATGTTTACGCTGTACTGGCATTGAGCATAACACTTTAATGGGTAAACGAACAGGAATGCGAGCAGTACTAAAAGTAAGAGATGTGTTTCAGCTTGATCAAAGGGGCGTTTCGTTGGAATTGAGGTGTAGGTGGGTGACAATGGAAACGGGTTCTATGGAACCGGCATTGGAAAGGTCTTTGGCTGGATAACTTGCAGGATGTTTTAGTCTGGTAAATACCTGGTTTGTTTACACCCCTGCTAGCAGCGTTTAGTAAACATTCTTGTTTTATGGGTGCCTGTCCTCAAGGGTTGGTGCCCTGACATCTGTCCCTGTTCTGGATGCTTGTGACAAACTGAAGGAGGAGATCAGATGGTCGAAGTTTTAAACGGAAAGTAATTGATTGTGATCCGCTTTTGAAGCCAACATCTGTGATGAAGACTTTGAGGCTAGAATAATCTATGACTCAGGAAGAGTTAGAAGGAAGAAGTTGATATTTAGGTGGCTAGAAGTCTATTATTCAGGCAATAATATGCTATTTACTGTATTTGGGGCAATTCCATTTGTACTATGCTTTACTACCCAGGGCAATTGTACATTCCTATTTACCACCCAGTGCAATTGTACTATGCTATTCATGGCAATTGTACTTTCCTATTTACTATTCAGGGCAATTGTTCTATGCTATTCAGGGCAACTGTGCTTTCATATTTACAATTCAGGACAATTGTACTATCCTATTTATTATTCAGGGCAAGTTTTACTATGCTATTGACTATTGACTATTCAGGGCAATTGTACTATGCTATTTGCTATAATTGTACTATGCCATTTACTATTCAAGTCAATTGTGCAATGTTGTTGTTGTTGTTGTTGTTGTTGTTGTTGTTGTTGTACACATAGATGTTGTAAAATGCATGATTGTTGTGTTGGGATCAATAAATGATGATAAGATAAACTTAGAGGAGATAATGGTGTGAAACAAAAAACCTGGATAAGAGTAGATTTCAAGCGGCCAACTTCTAAAAAATTCTCCATTTTACAATCTATGGGTAACGCACAGATGTAGTCATAAAGATAGGATAAGATAATAATATTCTTTATTTGACCAATTGCTATCAGCATTTTGGTGTAATATGCTACATACATGGTTATAAACACATAATATTTTAGCCTATTCATAGATTAGATGAAGACAGTCAAATGTTAAAAAAACACACATGACATACCATCCATATTTTGGTGTACGCTACATACATGGTTATAAACACATAATATTTTAGCCTATTCATAGATTAGATGAAGACAGTCAAATGTTAAAAAAACACACATGACATACCATCCATATTTTGGTGTACGCTACATACATGGTTATAAACACATAATATTTTAGCCTATTCATAGATTAGATGAGGACGGTCAAATGTTAAAAAAACAAATAACATACATGTACCATCCATAAATCAGTTGCGTGAAGCGGAACTCAGCTGGTTCCATTTTGCTCCAAATTCGTAGCAGCACGAGCTTTTCCGGTGAACCATTTGCTTGGCAAATGCCAGACTTGCTTGCCACAGAGATATAATACGCTGGCATTCGCTCTTCAGCTTAGCTCTGGGAATCTGGGAATGCAAAGGGTGCAGCTTGGCAAAGATAAAATTCCTGTGCAAGTGAAGTTCATGTGTAGCTTATATTATTATCTCTTTTTATGTCGGCGCTTTCTTTTGGGGCTGCTTCTCTTTGCATTTAACTGAATAGGCCCAGTGGCGTAGCCAAAGGGGTTTGGGGGTTAAAACCCCCATTGGCTTAGGAAAAAACGTTTTTAAAGGTTATTTGTGCAATTATGTAAGAAAAACAAGCATCCGGCCATAAATCCCCCCATCAGAAATTCCTGGCTACGCCACTGAATAGGCCTACGAATATATATATTCCTATGCAGACCAGATGTAAATTTTCTGTTGGTACATGTATATTGCAAAATTATATTATTTGGTTTTTCGCACGCAAGGTAAAAATGATCTCTCCGGCTCCAGAAACAATAGGAAGTACTTAAGTGCTTTGTCATTCTGGAGTTAATGGTCATTTTCATTGGTAAGCTTAATTGTTATTACTATTATTGTTGTTGTTATTATTATTATTATTGTTATTATTATTATTATTATTATTATTATTATTATTATTATTATTATTATTATTATTGTTATTATTATTGTTATCATTATTATTAAAAATAAAAAAAACTAAGTTAAGTTTCTTCATCGGTGCTTGAGGTGCTATGCTAAAAGTACACGTACGATCGCAGTCAGCGAGGAGGGATGGAATTCGCTATAGTGAATGAAGGTGTGAGGTGTGCTGAGGGATTTGTAGGTCAAACAGTGGAATGGCCTTCGCGGGAAGCTGATTGATGAGGACTGAAGTTGTATTGGGAGAGGAAGTGGTGTGTTGCTTGATAGGAGTTGAGATAGACAGACAGACAGAAAGACATACATACATACAGACAGACAGAGACAGACAGAGACAGACAGACAGACAGACAGAGAGAGAGAGACAGACAGAGACAGACAGAGACAAAGAGAGAGACAGACAGAGACATACAGAGAGAGAGACACAGACAGAGACAGACAGACAGAGACACACAGACAGACAGAGACAGAGACATACAGACAGAGAGAGGGAGAGAGACAGACAGACACACACAGAGAGAGAGACAGAGACGTTCAAGGATTTTGGAAAATGTTATCAAGGTTGGAGATAGGTCTGAAGTTGGAAAACTTGCTGGAATCTCGGTCAGGTTCTAAACAAACTTGAAGCATGACAGAAGATAATAATAATTATTTAACTTCTATCGCTAATACGCAACAAACGCACGAGTCAACGGTGCTCCAGAATCGAGGCGCTATAATATAAACCTGCGATTATGCACTATATATATAGTGCATACATATATAAAACCTGCAGGTACAATACTTTACGTCTTACCTTACAAGGCTTACAAATGTTAACAGTTGACTGTGCATTTGTTGGTCCCGTTCAGTATGGGGATCATGTTATTTACAGTATGTTCGCAGAAATCTGGAAAAATTGGATTCCTTTCCCAAACTTGCATGTTCTTCCCACTGCGTAGGCCTACGTACGCTTGGTACACCCCGTTGAAACCCTACAGAACGGTCTACATTTAATGAAACACGGAAACAATCAAAGATTAAGGCCAATAACAGAAAAATTATTATCGAGTTTTCGCCCCCACCCGTTTCCTATGCTTTTGTATAAATGCGTAGGTCTACATTTAATTATCAACAGAATCAATAGACCACATACGCAGGCATATGCATTTTCGTTAACACTTCCCTTCCATGCGTACTTATTAATTACTAGCTGTACCCGGCCACGCGTTGCTGTGGCAGAAAAGACCGTCATCTGCCTCCTCCCCCTCCCCCGTCCCCCTCCCCGTCCCCCCTCCCACTCCCCGTCTCCCTTCCCCTCCCCATCCCCGTCCCCCTCCCCGTTCCTCTTCCCCCTCCCCTCCCCGTCCCCTCCCCTCCCCGTCCCCCTTCCCCTCCCCTCCCCCCTCGCGTCCCCGTCCCCTCCCCTCCCCTCCCCCTCACCCTCACTCTTCCTTCTTTCCTCCTGGACAGCGACATATGCGCTATCGCGATTTTTGGGCGAAATTTGGGCAACCCTGATCGAAGTTGGTCATCTCGCGACTTTTGGGCGACTTTACAACGTAATGTCACGACAAAAACGTTTCCGAAATCTGGCAACCCTCATGGACGTTGGGAAGTGTATAATTTGCAAATGGCGGCCGAACGGATTTCAAAGTTCTCCTTTGTGGAAAATGCTGCGTTTTTTCGAGAAAAAAGCATATTACAACACGGTTCTATTGGAATGGAAGGGGTCGTAAAATTTTCAAAACAATCGGTCCGTCAGTTATCGAGAACACTCATAACGAACTATTGGAAAGTTTCATTTTTATTTATATAGATAGGCCTATATATAATATGTATATATATTAAATATGTGTGTGCATATATATATATATATATATATATATATATATATATATATATATATAAATAATATGTATATATATGTTGCACTGTTGGTTGGGATGATGAGACGGTGAGGGAGAGGACTGTCTGGCCACCCTCATATTTAGACCAAAGCTATGGGAGTTGAATTTGCTAGCAATTCAATTATACCCTTGGCTAATTCTCACTGATGGTTAGAGTAACACTTTTGAACTTAATGCAACACTGATGCTGCAAAGGTTGATCCGCATTAAAAATAATATTTGTTTTATCAGAGATTTATTAATAAAACTATAAATGTTGGAATGCATGCAGTTAGATGAGTTTGGTGTTATTGTAATTGAACATTTATATAGCGCCACTTCAAGAGAACTCCTCAGAGGCGCTCCCGACCTGACACCAAACCATAGTCAAAGAGAATGGTTTTCAAACGCTTGCGGAAAAGGGGCAAAGAAAGACAAAGAAGTTCATTACGGAGACTAATAGGTAACTTATTCCAGAAAGACGGACCGACCATAGCAAAACTTCTATGCAGCACTGTGGAAGATCGAGCCCTAGGAACAACCAGGTCACCATGCGTTGCAGAGCGAAGGAATCTACGGCCTGGAATGGATAGCACAGGCACACAAAGTTCCATAAGATACATGTAGATAGGAGCTTGGCCTGCTAGGCAATTACGCATGAGCATTAGAATCTTAAACTCAATACGTTTTTGCATAGGCAACCAGTGCAGTTCCTCCCGTATAAAACTTGATATATGCCCAAACTTTGGAATGCCACCAATCAGGCATGCAGTTAGATGAGTTTGGTGTTATTGCATGCAGTTAGATGAGTTTGGTGTTATTGCATGCAGTTAGATGAGTTTGGTGTTATTGCATGCAGTTAGATGAGTTTGGTGTTATTGCATGCAGTTAGATGAGTTTGGTGTTATTGCATGCAGTTAGATGAGTTTGGTGTTATTGTACTAACGTTGGTGTTCAGTGGTCATTAACAACTAATCAACTAATGAGATGGTATTGTCACTATTGTGCATAATCTAACTGCTCTTCCCTTGGCCACTGACTGTAGCTGTTCCTCCAATTTCTGTATGCCTTTGCCTGTGTTATAACTTGTGTTTGTTGTAATAATAATAATAATAAAAAATAAATAAAATAATAATAATTATAATTATAATTATAATCATAATTATAATAATAAGTCTGCATCCAGCGATTCAACGCTGTTTCCCGCATGCAGAGGCACATTCGATAATAATAATAATAATAATAATAATAATAATAATAATAATAATAATAATGATAATAGTAATAATAATAATAATAATTATAATAATAAGTCTGCATCCAGCGATTCAACGCTGTTTCCCGCATGCAGAGGCACATTCGATAATAATAATAATAAAAGTAGCAATTATCACTCTTCGGAGTTGTTGTTAGAATAGGAAGTTGTCTGTTTTACAATAAATGAAGTTGATAATAATAAAAAATAATTTAAAAAATAAAAATAAAAAAATAAAAAATAATAATAATAGTTATGGTAATAGTAAAATGCTTAATGCTTATACATTTTGTTGCACATTATGCTAGTGTTTTGACAGCGGTTCAGTGTTTATCAGGCACAGCCAGTTGGTGTTTGCACAGTTTGAAACGGAAATAAAAGATGGTGATAATAAAAAAAACTAAAAATAAAAATAATTATTATATAATTTAGCAAAGTGGTTTATTAGAGGCTGAACGATTATATTAAAATTTTCAACACTGGGCGAAGAAATCACAACAATAACGATGATGATGTCAAACATGATGTTGAATGTCGTCCTCTGCATGTTACGTTACCATAGTTCTACATTACAGCGCTATCCCTACTAACTAACTAACGCATCGTCTGTAATTACACCATCACCAACTAACCAACCAGTTGTGCATGGGCATCACCGTAACCCTCCTCAACCCCAAGCCTGGTCCCACCCTCCTTTAGAGTTAGACGGGTGACACTTGCTGATGGGTCGGTTACCGTTGGTCGTATATACATAGGAGCAAGCGGAGACGCCTATCGATGATGACAGCATCAGCCGTCGTACCTCATTACTGCTGACCACTGACCATCATACATCTTCTGTTGGACAGACTACTACTGACCCGCTGCTGCTGTTGCAACCCGATGACCACCGCGAGGCAGCCACTGCCTCCGCCTCCTCCGCTGGTTCCGGTTCCGGTTCCGCCGCTGCTGTCCCTGGTCCAGACGAAAGCTGCTCCTCAGAAGTGGACGGTCACCTTGGCGGTGCTGAACGGTTGCACGTCATCGCCGCAGCCGAAGTCCAGCTGGCCGAGGTTCATCAGTTCGTAGGGGTGAGGGTTTCATCATACACCCGTTAAAAAATTAATATCTCGATGTACGTATACGGTATACGTGAATGCAGTGTGAGAATTATTCGTGAATGCAGTGTGAGAATTATACGTGAATGCAGTGTGAGAATTATACGTGAATGCAGTGTGAGAATTATACGTGAATGCGGTGTGAGAAAATTTTACCGTATTGTGGGAAAAATAACTGACGGGGTTCAGAAATTCAGATCCACTTTGTTTTTACTTTGCTAGCTGTTTGCGAAGCAAGTGCACGCCGTATGTGGGTGTATGCTCAATCTATGGTTCCAGTGTGCCTCTGTTCCAGTGTGCCTCTGTTCCAGTGTGCCTCTGTTCCAGTGTGCCTCAGTTCCAGTGTGCCTCTGTTCCAGTGTGTCTCTGTTCCAGTGTGTCTCAGTTTCAGTATGAATCAGTTAATCCAGTGTGCTTCTCTTAATTGTAACGTGTTTGATTTGCTTGACAGTTTTCATCGCCAAACTTCGACCAGACCGACTCAACCTCCACGGATCCCTCGAAAGAGCAGCCAACAGATGGTAGCATCAGTGGAAGAGGAGAGCTGTCTTCGGAGACAGACTCACCACAAGTGAGCGGAGTTGCGGAGCCTGAGCTGGATGCGGCGGCAGAGGCGGACGATGATGGATTGACGGAAGAGGAAAAGGCGATTGCAAAGAACGTACAGAAACGGCAGTAAGTCAAACTTTTAAAAATTGGTTACATAATGGAAATTTTATTTAAAGTTTTAAAGGAGAGGTTTTTTCACCGGTGCTTTTCAAGCAAGGCAAATGCTCTTCCAGGCTGACCGTGAAGCTCAATCTCTAGTGGTTGATTGGTTCAGTTCTTATCATTATTGTTATTGTTATTGTTATTATTATTTTTTACCCGAGGTATTTATGATCCTCAGGTTTTTAAAAACTATCATAAGATTAACATTCTGGAACTACCGAGCAATAATAATAATAATAATAATAATAATAATAATAATAATAATAATAATAATAATAATAATAATAAGGGACAGGCATTAGACGCTGCGCTTGAGCAACAATGTGGGCTCTTAAGCGATGCCATCAAAAACCTGCAGCACTTGTCTTCTCAAAGCGCCCTCATACTTTTAAGATCTTCATTTGTTGCGCCTAGAATCAGTCATCTGCTCCGTTGCTCCCCTTGTTCTGACCACTTAACCTTGGAAAGGCTTGATAACATCATGAGAGATGGCCTTGAATCCATCGTAAACATCAAGCTGGACAACACCCAATGGCTGCAGGCCACGTTGCCCATCAGACATGGCGGCCTGGGCGTGAGGAGGGTTGGATCGCTGGCTTCTTCTGCCTACATGGCATCAGCTGCGACAACCCTTGCACTCCAGTCAGCCATTCTTGGTCTCAGCTCAGCGGCGTCTGATCCGCAATTGGGTGATATCTTGATGGCCCGTAGGGATACACTTCCATCGTGTGTCGATCCGTTGCCGGCTAAACAGGCAACTTGGGACAAGCCAGTGATCGAAGCAGACAAATCGGCAGTTTGGAGCAACAGCAATAATCCAACTGACCGAGCACGCTTGCTGGCTGTGAGTTCCCCTCACTCCGGCGACTGGTTGACAGCCCTTCCAATCCCATCGTGCGGCCTCTGTCTCAGCAATGAGGCAGTGCGCGTGGCAGTTGGCCTTCGGTTGGGTCTGAGCCTCTGCAGCCCACATCAATGTGGCTGCGGTGCTCTGGTGGGCCCCGATGGCCAACACGGTCTCGCATGTAGATTGGCTTTTGGGCGTTCCCTTCGTCATCACGCCATCAATGACATAGTCTGGCGGGCTTTGCAGAGAGCCGATGTCCCAAGCACCAAAGAGCCGTCTGGTCTGTCTCGCATAGACGGCAAGAGACCTGATGGGGCCACATTGATCCCCTGGGCGGCAGGCAAACATCTGGCCTGGGATGCTACGGTAGTCCACACCTGCGCGGCATCCTACATCGCTCACACAGCGAATGCGGCGGGTGCTGCTGCGGAACAAGCCGCCGTACGTAAAACCGAAAAGTACGCGGGGCTACCATCATCACACATCTTTGTTCCCATTGCCCTGGAAACACTGGGTCCCATCAACTCTGCCGGGCTCAGTTTCATCCGCGAGGTTGGTCAGCGTCTCTCGGTCATTTCTGGTGAGCCGCGAGAAGCAACTTTTCTCTTCCAGCGCATTTCCATCTGTCTGCAGCGCTACAATGCCATCGCTTTTCGTGGTCCCTTTAATATTGTCATGGAGGACGAGGCCTGATTTTCTTTACATTGAATAACAGCTCCTATCATAATTTTTTGAAATCCCGAGGGATCCTAGGTACCTCGGGTAAAAAAAAAAAAAAAAAAAAAAAAAAAAAAAAATAATAATAATAATAATAATAATAATAATATTAGCGCCTCCGGTAACTGCTCTGGGTCTGCGCCTGTCCGATGAGGTGATATATGGATTTCCGTTGGAATGCGACTCGGGACAACCCTCTGCGAACCGCACGTGTGTCATTGTGGCGAAAGAGTCGACGCCAGAGGACTCCACGGTCTGGCATGCAGAAAAAACTCTGGCAGACAACAACGTCACAATATGCTGAACGATATTGTGTGGCGCTTTTTAAGAAGGGCCAACATTCCATCTCAGAAGGAACCGTTAGGGCTCACAAGGGAAGACGGAAAACGGCCGGACGGCGTGACGCTCATTCCATGGACATGTGGCAGGTGCAGTGGCGTAACAACCTGACCGGGGGCCCGTGGACATTCTAAGCCTTGGGGGCCCTTAATTAGGTTACCCGTTAGCGAGACTATAGAGTAGGATTAAAGAGAGGTACCCAAGGTACCGTTCTTGCAACCCACCATGACGGGCAGGTCTGGTCTTAGGGGAGGCTAACATACAGCCAGGAGGGGCGGGGAGGGTGGTTTACCTCAAGCCATCTATAAGCTATTTGGGTAAAAATCAAGAGTAATATTATATTTATAAAGTGCCAGTTAATTAATTATGGTGTCTTGGTGCCACAAACAATAATAATAATTATGACAATAATTTATTTGCCGTTAATACAACAGCGCCTTACAAGGCAGCTGATGCGATGATTGATAGAATAATATGTTCAAGGGTGTCTAATAGGTACCTACTGGACTGGCTGTGTTGGATAGGGTGTCAAAATTATGATGACTCATTGGGGGGGGGGGAAGATTCTGTTGGACTTTGGAACTTTTAGTCTGCATCTGCATGAGGGTAAAACATTTCAGAATGGGAGAGTGAGCTCGGTGAGGGTCAAGTCAGGGTCACGTCAATCTTCCATCTCCAATCTTCCATGGCAAACCGGTTGGTGTTGTGTGTGTGTTTGGGTGTCTTTACTCCTGCGGCCCCTCTTCGATCATATACGCCTACATGTACTATAGATAGACAGAACATAACTATTTGGGGAAACACAGTTGAACCTTGAATGAATTATGTGCGCTGTTAATGAGGGGAGGAGGCTATAAGCACGTAGCGCATTCTTGCAACCCACCATGACGGGCAGGTCTGGTCTTAGGGGAGGCTGACATACAGCCAGGAGGGGCGGGGAGGGTGGTTTACCTCAAGCCAATTGCTAAATCCACCCATGCCTGGGTCACGGAATATTCAATCCCCCTTAAAGATATCCGGTAGTGGGGATAAATTAATCCATCCTCAGAATGGAATATACCGGTATTATGCGGTATGGACTATCGGGGGAAAAAACATTCTATCCCAATTATTTCAATAAAATTTAATGAAACATTTATGCTGTAATCAAAATATAAAGTGACTCTAATACTATTGTTCTAACTTCTAAGTGTCCTAAGCAATGTTCAGAGCGAAGCAGCTCGAATTTACTTAGTGACTCTAAGAATTAATTCTTAGGTGTTCTAAACGTTCTAAGTGCTCTAAAACCAAAGGCAAACAAAGTTTTCTAGTGTCATCATTCAAAAAAGCAGATGGAAGTTAATTTGCAGAAATATAAATAAATGAATGCGGAAGTGGCATTTTCAACTTTTCTTCATCTGGGGAGATAAGATTAATATGGGTATATTCTATTTAGTGACACCTGCTGACCTCCAGTCTGAAATAGGGCACATCTGACACAATATCGGGTTCGACGTGTGATAATTTATAGGTCTATGTCTTCTGCAGTTTTGTTATTGCTAATTTAATGTGGAATAAAGAAAATTAGACGCTGCAGAGAATAAAGACAATAATATATCCTGCCCTTCAAGACGACTATAACTATTGTCCCAGTAATTAAAGTAGGCTTACATGAATTATTGTTGGGTGAGCAGCTCGGGGGCCCCTGGGACCTCGGGGGCCCGTGGATTTTGTCCACCTTCGTTACATGGTTGTTACGCCACTGGGCAGGTGTCTCACTTGGGACGTGACGGTGTCAGACACCTTTGCGGCATCGCATCTGGCAGCAACATCAGCAGGAGCAGGGGAGGCCGCAAACCGAGCAGCCGCTGCCAAAAGGACCAAATACGACGCAATCACCTGGACACATGACTTCGTGGCGGTGGCATTGGAGTGCAGCGAATCCTGGAGTACGGAAGGACTGGACTTTGTCTTAGACCTGGGACGAAGGTTGACCGAGGCGACACAAGACAAACTCGAGACTAGCTACCTCCTTCAAAGAATCTCGATAGCAGTCCAGCGGGGCAACGCCATCTGCTTCTCTTCCACATTGCCTCTGTAACAATACTATATAATCCGACTGTTGTTGTATAATATTAATAATAATAATAATAATAATAATAATAATAATAATAATAATAATAATAATAATAATAACAATAAATATGAATACGATTCTGAGGCATGGATGGAGCCACCGCTTGAGATGCCAATCAACGAGGTCCTGACTTGTGCAATTCATCTCGTATCAAACAAGATCCCACCTGCCTCTTTTTCAGGATTGTTTTGACTGAGCATTTCTGAATGACGTGATTAGCAACTGCTTAACCATTTCAATGAAGAATACGTTGGTAGTGGTCTCGTGATTTGTTTCAATGTTGTTCTCTTGATTTTTTTATCGATATGCGTTTATGTTGGTGGTGGGGTTTTAATTGAGTTCATCTGGTGCAAACTAAAAACCTACGTCTTAGATTTGACCTTTGAACTGCGGTTCAATTGGCTGACTTTACCGCCGCTGCGATTATGTTGTTATTCAGAGTAATCGAGAATGCTGAAATTGTGATCCCACTGTTGGAGTTTTCTCTTGGAGTTTATGATTTTTTCTGTCAGCTGTCTTGAGGTCATTCGGAACTAAGCTCCAGATGCATCAGTGTGCCACTGTTCTAGCGTGTTCCAGTGTGCCACTATTTTAGTGTGCCTCTGTTCCAGTGTGTCTCTGTTTTAGTGGGCCACTATTTTAGTGTGTCTCTGTTCCAGTGTGTCTCAGTTCCAGTTCCATTCATCTGCTCCAGCAACTCTTGTGTGCCTGAATTATTCAAATGATCATTTTATCAATCAATAAATCAATTGATCAATCAATCTGCCTCAGTTCCAGTGTGTCTCTGTTCCAGTTTGTCTCTGTTCCACTGTGTCTCATGCAGTTCCATTGTGCCTCTGTTCCATTGTGCCTCTGTTCCAGTGTGCCTCTGTTTCGGTGTGCCTCTGTTCCAGTGTGCCTCAGTTTCATTGGGCCTCTGTTCCAGTGTGCCTCTATTCTATTATGCCTCTGTTCCATTGTACCTCTGTTCCAGTGTGTCAAAATTCTGGTATACCTCTGCTCCAGCAACACTTGTGTACCTCACTTTGACTATGGTTCACTCAAAACGGCCATCGATTTTATGAATTAATCAATCAATCAATCAATCAATCAATCAATCAATCAGAATTTATTTTACTCCATTTTCAAGATTCCTAATCAGAGACACTCCAAACCCAGACCAAGCGGAAGAAAGTAGCCTAAGCAGCAAATTTTTGAACTGAGAGTAGAGAGCTCGTTGATGCCTCCTTCAGATTAGATTAGATTATATTGAATTAGATTAGATTAGATTAAGTGATGTGATGGTTTTGCTTTTCAGAGTGTAACTTGGATCCCGTATGTCCAGTTTAATGTTAATTATTTTTCACAACAGACATTCATACAATGAGGCAAAACATGCTTTTTTATTTGTCCAAATCAGTTACTGGCGTCGAGTAAGGTGCGTTAATTGGTAACTTTTTAGTCTTCAAACGATTGAAGGATCTTTTTTGTGAACTTTCTGAAGTGTACTGTTCGACTCTAACAGCAAGCGAGGAAGTCTGAAACTGAAATAGAACCGTTGCACTTTGTTTCACTTCCGTTTCACATTTGGGACCATTGCTTATCTCGAGTATCGGCAATTCTTTGGCAATTAATCTCTTTGAAAAGACTGATACGCAAAGGAAAGCTTCATGTGGATGTTTCAGATCAGCAGAATCCCAAGTTTGCTTAAGCCAGATCATCACAGATGTTATCTCCGGATGCTGAGCAGTTTTTCTTTTTATCCTCCATTGAATTGGTGATGATGAAGATGATGATGAATTAATGATAATGATTGTGATGATTATGATGTCCAATGATTATCTTGGGCAACCATCAACTCTTGTCTTGGCCATTATAATTATGAAAATATGGAAGTTGCTGGATTTGTCATGGTAGCCATTTTCACCATCATCATGATGATCATTGTCATCATCATCATCGCCATCTTCTCGGTCATCGTCGTCATCATCATCATCGTCGTCATCGTTGTCGTCGTCGTCCTCCTCATCCTCATCCTCATCATCATCTTCATGTGTAGTGGTAATGAAAATAAAAAATTATGGTATCGATGATAATGATGATGACGGTTGATGTCACTGCAGCTGAGCATTTGTGATGGTTCAAAGCATGGTCTTGATGATATTGCTGAGCAAATTCTTGATCGTGATGATCTTAATTTCTACAGCGATGAGAGAAATTCAATTCTATTGATGATATTGATGATGTTTGTAATCTATATAAATAAAAATGAAACTTCACTACCGTATGTTATGAGTGTTCTTGGAAAGTGACGGACTGATTGTTTCGAAAATTTACCAAAACCTTCCATTCCAATAGCACCGTTTTGTAAGATGCTTTTTTCCAGAAAAAATGCAATCTTTTCCACAAAAAGAGGACTGTGCATTCCATTCGACCGCCATTTTCAAATTCAACACATCCGCACACCGATCAGGGTTGCCAGATTTTGCAAATGCTTTGTCGCGAAATCACGTTGCAAAATGCAAAGTCGCCCAAAAGTCGCGAGATGAGCAATTTTGCTATGCACATTTAAAGACCTACTTTATTGACTGTCGGGAAGGAACAGTGTGAGGGAGGAAAGAAGGAGGAGGGAGTGGGACGAAGAGGGAGGGGAGGGACCGGAGGGACCGGAGGGAAGGGATGGAGAAGGTAGGGGTGCAGGGAGGCAGAGGGAGGGAGGGGAATGGAACTGGGAGGGGGAGGGGAAAGGAGGAGAGGTGGAGGGGAGGGTAAGGGAAGGGGACGGTCTTTTTAGCCACAGCAACGCGTGGCTTGGCACAGCTAGTGTTTGATAAGATTATGATTTGATGATAAGATGTTATGTGATGGATAAGTTACGTGTTTCTTTTTAGCTATGTTATCACGGAGCTGATTGAAACGGAAAAGGATTACGTTAAAGATTTGGGATTACTTGTCGAGGTGAGGAGTACCTATGGTACTTAAAAAATAAATTTGTAACATGCGCAAGGTCACACCGAAATGTGAATTTTAGTGGTACTTCAACTGCAGAAGCCTAAATTCTTACGTACAAGTTTGAAGATTTGGAATAATTCAAATTTAAATCAGCTTCTAAATATGATTCATGTCGCTGTCTCTGTCTGTCTGTCGATTTGTCTGGCTTTGTGTAGTATGTTTGTCTTTCTGTCTGTTTTTCTGTCTGTCTCTCTCTGTCTGTCAAATGTTCTCTATTAGAGCTACTGTTGCTGTTGTTACTTTATTATAAATAAGAATATTTATTAGTTTAAAAAATAGGACCATGACTAAAAGGGTCTTGAAGTGCTGATAATGATTTGGTGACATGGAACATAAATGGCTGCATAGGGTGAATCTTCAATTGTCAAATTATGCGGTAGATAATTCAATTACAATTATCAAATCTGTTCTTTTAGTGATAAGCCCTTTGCCCCAGGGTAATGACTCAGACGAATACATTGCCCTGGATTACTAATTGTGTTTATGGAAGTTACTTTGACCCAGTTACCTTGACACAATTAACGTGACCTTTGTCCTTGACCTGATGGGGTTATTGAGTGCAAATTGTCCTCATACCAGCACTTTATCATCTACTAATGTGAACACATTGCCCTAGATTACTAATTGTTGTTTAGGGAAGTTACCTTGACCTAGTTACCTTGACACAATTAACGTGACCTTTGTTTTTGACCTGATGGGGTCATCGAGTGCAAATTGTCCTCATACCAGCACTTTATCATCTACTAATGTGAATTCATTGCACTGGGTTACTACTTGTTGTTGTTCAGGGCTACATGAAGCTAATTCTATGTCAGGATATTCCAATGCCGCTTGGAATGGAGGGAAAGGACAAAATCGTTTTTGGCAATATACACCAGATCTACGACTGGCATAAAGAGTAAGTCATATTCTTTGTGCATTTCGGCAGAAGCAATTGATCTGCTTAATAATCTGAATCGAAGGTCTTAATACATACAGGGTGGGCCAAAAAATATTCTGTAAGGTTTTTTGCCAATGTCTTGGCCAGAAGTAAGAATTTTTCAATCACATTTTACAGGGTTAAAGGTAATTCATATTTGCATACAATGGCCAAATTTCACCAAAAGTATTTCGAACAGAACAAAAGTTATATCACTTTCAGTGAGTCCACCCACTGATTTTTGATGATTCAGAAACATGACGCATCCAAGTCTTTTTTTAGCCCACCCTGTATACGCTCATTATATATGTGGAGTGTTTGCTGTTTTTGACAATATTGTATTCTATTTATTAGAAAATTTATAAATCACCTCCAATAATGCTAATCGTTCAGTGCGCAAGGCGACGAGAAAAGAAATAGGTTTTGAGCAAAGAGGAGGAGGGATTACCATAGTCCTGGAATTTTAGATTGAGTAGATGGGGGACAGTGGATTCCAAATAATACATGAAAGTTGCAGCTTGCACAGCGAGGAAGTCCATGGTCTTACTCATGATGTGTGTTTTGTGTGTTTGGACAGGATGCATTCACGTTATTTACTATCATCTTTTCTTTTTTGAATCCTATGAGGCTGTTTAATATGGGATGGTTTGACTTTCACCTTTACATGTGAACACCAGGAACTGTATTTCGCAGAATTAACTGCTGTCGACAATTCATTTGGTGTAGGTTCATCTCCTTTCCAAGGCTTCACAGTTTCGTTTTCTATGGCCTTTTTGGATGAAGTCCTTTCTAAACATTATGGCTGTTAATTGCATTGGCTGGTTCTAGGGTTAGGGTTTGCAGTTATTATTTTTACTTAGACCTTAACCCTTCATATACGGTTTCATGTTTGTAGAGAAGGGCTTGCATCGTCTAAATAACGAAAAGCACAACAACAATGCTGCTTTGTAATTATTTGTTATATTTTGCTTTTAATAAATTTATTATTTTTTTGTTTGTGAAGAACATTTCAACCAGAGCTCAACAAATGCTCTGACGATGCACAGAGACTCGGGGCTGTCTTCACAAGATACGTGAGTCATTTTGAGCCACCAAATAATTTCACTTTGCACAAGATTAGCCAAACTTCTATTTGCATCAGTTATATAAGGAGCTTGAGCAAGTCCTTCATTCACCCACAATTGCTCAAGCGCTTCGGTGTGAAACTCCGATTCAGTGTCTGCACTGTAGTCGGGAGCGCTTCTGAGCAGCAATCTTGAAGGGGCGCTATAACAAGCACACTAGTCTTGCACAATACACTTATATAGTAATTGATGATTTTTGCCATTATATGTCATTTTGTCACAGATTAGCCAAAAGCTTCTCATATTCACAAGTCATTTTTACTTCTATCTGGTTTTATGTTGCTCTAATAATTGGGATCTTCAATACCTTCTGGTCCCTTTCTTTTGTAGCCATAGCAACTATATCCACATTACTTGTTGTATATATTGGTCGACTTCAATAAAATCAATGATTTTAATGATTTCATAATTCAAGTTTCGAATCTTCTTTTCGCTTTGCAGCAGATAAGAGTCTGATTTGTATAAGACACTTAGTAATATGCTTGAGACATTATAATCAACAGATATGTAATCAACAACTGGCTACAACGTTGTTAAGATGTTTATTTAAAATCTTATTACAAAAGAAGATGCTTTTAAAGAATCACATTCTGGTGTTGCATATATAGATTTGTATTTTAATTGTGAATTTCTAGTAAAGGTGTTTGTTTATTGTTATTCAGGAACGAAGACTGTACATGTACGTCAAATACTGCGAGAATAAACCCAAATCCGAGTACATTGTTGCTGAATACATAGACTATTTTGAGGTCAGTGTTTAGTGAAGTTGAGTAAATCAGCATATCCCAATGACGTCATAATTATATATAAGAAATTGGCTTCTAAGTGATCTGTAATCCTTCTATTAGGTAGCATTTAATTCTCGTTAGTGCATCAATATCTATGGCGCAGAAGCCGTCTCTTTCATCCTTATCTGTGATCCATGTTATCCATGTCTGCCGCTCAGTGTCCGACGTTATAAGGTGTCGGGTGCTTCGCTCCACATTGAGGGAGAACTCCCTGCTCCACGGTCTCGTTAGGCAATGTTTTTTGGTTACTCCATCTGAAATGGCCTTCCATTGGAATGGAGTTTGTCGCCTCTGACCAATGAAACTGGGTTTTATAGATCACGCTAGTCTTTTTCTTTAGCTGTGACACTGGGAGCGCCTCTGAGCAGAGCTCTTGAAGAGGCACTATATAAATTATCCGAATAAATGAATGACTGAATGAATTCGGCTATACACTGGTAATTTAGAGTGGTAGTATGTAATAGTTGTTTATGCATGTATTTACTGTGTCTTGGAATGTCTGTGGCAGCCCACTTAGAAGTAGTCATGGGATAGAGTGAGACAAACAGACAGAGAAAGATATAGTGAAGCAGACAGACAGACATACAGACAGATAGACAGACAGACATAAGGCAGGGTGTGACGAAATGTTTGGTCCACCAGCTGGAGTCTATTAATAGCCAAACCAGGAATTCCTCACATTGCTAAGAGGCCTGCGAATTATACAATAAACAACAGCAGTAGAACCGAGTACATTTATTATTGATGAATGATTTAATGCATTGTACAGCAATGGCTTCTTTATTACCCGTGTTGTGATTGCTACACCCCATAGGCATTTGGTCCAGGGGCTACAGGGATGGTCGGGGTAAACAGGAAAGACAGGGCCCAAAGAGTTTTCTTTATGGATTGGGTAGCTTGAAAAGAAATTTGCCTGCTTGACTTTGAATTCTGGATTCAGTGTCAAAAAGGTGGCGCTTGTCAATGAGCTACCTCTGTCATTTGTTGCTGAAAGGTGGCGTAATTGTGTGATTTGTAATTATTTTCATTGTAAAACAATTGTCAAATATAATTTCATTATAATGTTTCATGGCACTTACTGCAACCATGAAGAATCGAACCTTTTCTGTGGTTGGCACAGTGGTTTGGAATGTCCTTTCTTTAGAGTTATGCATACACCCTGGGACTCTACCACAATCCTTCCTCACCAAACTTAAAATTGCTCTTTCTGGGTGCACTGGAGTCGGGGAGCGCCTCTGAGTAATTTCCTTGAAGGGACGCTATTCAAATTTCCGAATGAATGAATGAACTTGAAATAATGCAAGGAATTCTTGGATTAGCTATTTATAGACAGGTCTAAGACTGCTAGCTGACCAGAATTTATTAAGTGACTGGCAGTTATTTTGGTTGTAAAATGATTTTCGTTATCTGTTCAGTTCATTCATGCATACAGGCTTACGTTAATTTCTGTGGTTATGATGATTGCATTGTGTCTTTCAGGAACTGCGCCAGAAACTAGGGCATCGCCTTCAGTTACCCGACTTACTCATCAAACCTGTTCAAAGAATCATGAAATACCAACTTCTGCTCAAGGTATGTTGTTCAAAGAATCATGAAATACCAACTTCTGCTCAAGGTATGTTGTTCAAAGAATCATGAAATACCAACTTCTGCTCAAGGTATGTTGTTCAAAGAATCATGAAATACCAACTTCTGCTCAAGGTATGTTGCTAAAAAAATCATGAAATACCAACTTCTGCTCAAGGTATGTTGTTCAAAGAATCATGAAATACCAACTTCTGCTCAAGGTATGTTGTTCAAAGAATCATGAAATACCAACTTCTGCTCAAGGTATGTTGTTCAAAGAATCATGAAATACCAACTTCTGCTCAAGGTATGTTGTTCAAAGAATCATGAAATACCAACTTCTGCTCAAGGTATGTTGTTCGAAGCGAAACCCACTGCAGGTCTTTCAGAACTTTCTTCTATCATGATTTTATTTGCTTGTTTTTATTTAGCACACTTATTTGCCTGCACTGGGGTGTTAGGGACATGGTTGAGTGGTGTCTTGGCACACGGAAAGTGGGACTTCAAATTTCATCCTCTGAACTGGTTTCTCTGTAAGAACCTTTGCTTACAACTGGTCAGCAACATCAATTGTTACTTTGGCATCAAATTGTGTCACTTAAATAAGCATGTGTTCCTACAGCTGCCCTGAACGTTGGCTGTGGCAACTGGTGAATTTCAGAAGAACATAATGTTTAGTACATGAGCATGGGCCCCTCTACGTAGGGGCGAGAGGGGCACTTGACCCCTTGGAAAATTGACTTCTATGTTTTAACTACTACTGTTGGATTTTGACAAATTTCTTTGCACTAAAGCACGTATGATAATAATGGCAAACACAGTGAAAGTGAGAAATTTACGTTTAGAAACCTCTACGGAAAAAGACCAATGTTCTCATTTTTCTGCTTTGCAGTTTTCAAGCTCTTGATGAAAAACTTAATCATGCCCATTGTGTTTGCCCTCTCCTACAAAAAATTATGTGGGAGCCACCGCCCATGTTCGTGAGGTCAATTTGAAAGATACCGAGGTGCATAAAGATCCAAACAGCAGTAATTGAAGCAAGTACATTTATTATTGAAGAGTGATTTACTTCACTGGTTAGTAGCATTGTTAAGGTGAAGCACGAAATTCTAAATGAAATAGGACAGAGTTCTGCTCAGCACAGTTTTCTGTACGTGTTGCTTTGTATAAGTCGTTGTCTGAATTTATTTTCTAGGACATTTTGAAATACACGGAGAGGGCAAACGAGAACACCGACGACCTCAAAAGAGCCGTAGAGGTCATGCGTGTTGTTCCAAAGGCCGCAAACGATATGATGAATGTCGGACGCCTCCAAGGTTTTGATGTAAGCGATTCATTCATTGGCCAATGCTCATCAGAAATGAAAACAACTCCAGTGATAAAATTCGGCCAAATTGGAAATAATTATTACCCTAAGGTGTTTATATGCTCGAAGGCCTTCGAAATCAACAAACGTGTGAGATAAAAATGATGGCAATATTAAATAATGAGATTAAAACAATATTGAATTGTGTTTCACGAAAATTTATGGTGGCTTGGAGTTTAGAATGTTTTATTTTATTACTTCCCGTTTGTGCACATGTTGCTCTGTAAATTATTATTTTTGTAAGCCCCAAAGGATTGAGAAAATTAATTATTTATAAATTAATGTTTCAACGGTATGCATTTCTTTGTGAATCATAATAAAAAAATTCTTAAATACTAGTTAAAAGCTAAGCACTAGGGATCAGCTTATTCACAAGTGCTGGGTCGCATGACTCGTATTAAAAAAGAATAGAATGGCTGCCCAGTGATATCAAGTCCAGTAGGAGAGTGGGTGGATCAGGGTAGCAGTTCTTGACATTAATTTGGAGTTTAAACCTGATGGGTGATGGGTAATAGAGGGTAGTGTTGATGATGATGATGGTTTATCCAGAGTTTAGATTTCTTCTTTCCTTAGCAAGAGATGATGCTCATTGCTCATAGTCTATGACTGGAACTTGCTGCAAAGCCAAACTCCATTGATGGTTACTTTCAAAATCACACAGTGACGTTACAATGACACTGCCTTCTAATTAATTAAAATTTAAAATTTAAAACTGCTGGTCCAACAACTGCTGGTCATTTCACCTTCACCCCTAGGGAATGGCAGCACGAGTCGCCTTTATTGGGGGGCTTCAAGCAATTATACACTTACAAATGTTAAGATTTTGTTGAACTTTTACCGATGTCCTGTAATTGTTCTTGTAGGGTAAGATAACGGCGCAGGGCAAGCTGCTATTGCAAGATATTCTGTTCGTCCTTGAGCCGGCGCCGAAGGGCAAAGGCGAAACGTTGCGCGAGCGGCGAGCCTTTCTCTTTGAGCAGATGATCATCTTGAGCGAAGAGATGGACAAACGGAAAAATAATCTCTCGCATCCTGGTTACATCTTCAAGAACAGCATGAACGTAAGATGGTGGTGGTGGTGGTGGTGGTGGTGGTGGTGGTGGTGGTGGTGGTGGTGGTGGTGATGGTGATGGTGATGGTGATGGTGATGGTGATGGTGATGGTGATGGTGATGGTGATGGTGATGGTGATGATGGTGGTGGTGATGATGATGATGATGATGATGATGATGATGATGATGATGATGAAACTGTTGTTTCTGCGTTTTGCTTTCTGTATTTTATTTATATCTGTTTTCTGTTTCTTTTGGCTGTGTTAATAATTATATGTTGTTGTTTTATTAACTGCTGTGGTTATGTATGTTAATGTATGTTATGCCTTAATGTTAGTATATGCTAATATATGGCAAACCATAACACTGATGCTTGTTAATATGTGGCTAACTGTAATTGTAATACGTGGCTAACTGTAATGCTAATATGTGGCTAACTGTAATGCTAATATGTGGCTAACTGTAATGCTAATATGTGGCTAACTGTAGTGCTAATGGATGCAAACACCATAAATACCTTGGGTAAAAAAAAACCAATGATAATAATAATAATAATGTAATTAGTGATTTCTAGGCCTATATGATTAATAATAATAATAATGAAAAAGTAGTAATAATAATAATTTTAAAAAAATAAAAAAATAATAATGTAATTGTAGTAATAATCAGCTACATTGCCTACCCTGCCTTACCATAGTTGTCATTATTTTACTAATAAATTATTCCCTTCCAGCCTTCTATATCTTACCTCACCGTACTTCGCTTGCATCTAGATAAACAACATGACGCTCGTTGAGCACTGCAGCGAAGACCCGCTCGCCTTTCTACTCATCGGCAAGAAGGGAACGGCGAAGATCTACTGCCAAGCACCGAGAGCGGATGTGAAGCAGACGTGGATCGCTCAGATCAGCTCGTTGCTCGCCATGCAAGGGGACTTCCTTCGAGGTTTGTTTGAATTGATTTAATTAAATTTAATTGATTGATTAATTGATTGATTAAGTTTTGCACAGTTAATTTAATGTAAATGTGTGCAGTTTTTCTATGTTTGTATGTGCACTTGTTATTGTCTGTTTATAAATTGTATTGTCTGTTTATAAATTGTATTGTCTGTTTATAAGTTGTATTGTCTGTTTATAAATTGTAGTCTGTTTATAAATTATATTGTCTGTTTATAATTTGTATTGTCTGTTTATAAGTTGTATTGTCTGTTTTTAGTAATTGTATTGTCTGTTTATGAATTGTATTGTCTGTTTATAATTTGTATTGTCTGTTTATAAATAGTATTGTCTGTTTATAGTAATTGTATTGTCTGCTTATAGTAATTGTATTGTCTGTTTATAAATTGTATTGTCTGTTTATAAATTGTATTGTCTGTTTATAAATTGTATTGTCTGTTTATAAATTGGTTTGAACAAGCGATGTCTTTGTTTTCGATCGAACAGCTCTTCAGTCTCCGATCGCTTATCAGAAAGAACTGACAAAAGAACTGTAAGTTTTTATCGCATATTATTCGTTTCCTTACTTTAGAATAGATCTATACACAGTGTTTCAGAAAAATGTAACACCCCCACCTACGTTTGCCACAGCATGTAACATTGCAAATGCATTAAAAATCATGCAATCTAATGTTAAGTAATTGTAGATGCAATTATGACATGTAAAGGAATATTTAGAATTTGTTAATTGTTTTTGAGACTTTGCGCTTAAGAAATTATTTTCTGTTGTGCTACCGAAATTTAGCTTAATTATAGTTATAAGAAAATTGTGCAAAGTGATGTGTTTTTCCAATAGTGTCAACCATTACTGTTAAAACAGCGGATATTTTGGGGTGACATTAGTTTGTGGTGTATATCAGAAACAATATGGCTGAAAACTGACGAGCCATCGCCATTAACCTATGTAGTAAACTTGTTTAATTGTCTTGCACAATTATAGTCATCTTGGAAGGTGAACCATACCCGATATGATGCGATTTGCCAATGCATTGAGCAGTACGGGATATTTTTATAGCGCCTTGCCAGAGTGTCTGAGAAACGATGGTAGTGGTTTGGGTTGTTTGGTTGTTTATTTTAGCAACACCTTTGACTTATGTGAATCAGGATCTCAGAACAAGTAAGTATGTAAGCGGTTCGTTCGTGGTGATGATAATATTAGTGCACTCTTTGAGTTGAAATATAAGAAATAATAATTTTGTTCTTGGTAAACTGGAGCTGTTGTGAATGCTATGTACATGATGATAAAAATGGCGAGGGTTTAAAAACTTGAGAAATATTATAGCAAGCTTAGTGAATGACCGATTTAGCAATCAGCAGTTGTGTGTTGTTACATATTTCTGAAACACTGTGTTCTTAGTTATTTAAGTTTATTTATCCATGTAGGCTAACTAGATAATATAAAACTGGACAACAGATTCATTTAATTCATTCACTCATTCATTTTTTCATTCAGGGATTTCTAAAGCACCTCTTCAAGACAAATTCTCAGGTGTTCTACCGATTCAAGTAGCCCACCGTCAACGATAAAAGTTTTCAAGCAAACTTATAAACGTGCTCGAAAGCAACTTTGGAAACGGACACAGCTTGAGAGAGGGAGGCCATTTAACATCACCAACAAAAAGGCGCAGATTTGAATAGTAATGGTATGGGCAAACGGAACTGAGAGCATTCTTTCCATTTTGAGCGCATGGAGTGGCTACATCGCAAATCTGACTCAGGCCGACAGGGAACCATAGCAAGACCTTCAACATGCAATCGGACTTAGGCTACGACCGAAATTTGGTATTTGGCCAATATGGCACGCTGCAGATAGCACTGAAAACAGAGTTAATGATAATAGTAATGAAAACGACCAGTTACGATCGTAATCGCAATCTCCAAATTTCTAAAGCACCGCTCAGCAGCCAAGCGCCACAGCTATAGGGCACCAGCTTATTCACGAGCGCTAGTACTTAATCACAACGACAACCCCACATCTCAAACGACGATCTTGTGTGTGTGTTTTCGAAAGGTCCGCGCCAGAGATCAACGTTCTCCAGCACGGTTCGGTCCTCCGCAAGACCCACTCGCAACCACACTCAACCAAGAACTCCATCAATCCGCAGTCGGGCGGCGGCAAGGGTGGAAAGGACACGTACAAGCGATCCGGGAAGAAGTCCTCCGTTCCCACGATCAAGGCATCCACCATGGCAACCACCGACCAGCAGCAGCAGCAGCAGCAACCGAAGCCGGAGCCACAGTCCATCGATGCGTCGTCGAGCGATCCTTCGCTGCGGAAGCTGAAGAACGAGGACCGGAGTCTACGCAGCAAGTCGAATTCGCCGCAGCCGAAGCGCAACATCATCGAAGGGATCCGTTATACTTTGATGCCGTTCAAATCGCGCAGCCAGGAGGATCTCGTGAGGCAGAATGTGGTAGGGAGCGATATAAACTGCTGTGTTGGTGGTAGTGGTGGCGCTGGTGGTGGTGGCGCTGGTGGTGGTGGTGGTGGTGCTGGTCCGAGTGCTGCGATGATGATGACGATGACGACGATGACGACCATGTCCGATGCACAGAATGCCATGTTCCGATCGACACATGCTGCTGCTGCTGCCGTCGCTGCTGCTGCTGCGGTTGCTAACGAGAAGGCGGTAAGCACGGAAACGCATCTCTCATAGGGTTATATTGAGCATCTTTAGAGTAGTGTTCTTCGTTTAATATTTCTGCATGTTCCTCGTGTGTTCTTTTGTTTTTCTTGTGCTTTCTGTGGGATCTTCTGAATCTTCATATGGTTTTTTTGTTCTTTGCATGTTTTTTCTTCGTTTTCGTGTGGTATCTTCTGGTTCTTTGTATGGTTGATGTGTGTTCTTTGCAGGTTTTTCTTGTTTTTTTTCTGGTTCTTCATATTATATTTGCATGTTCTTCATACATTTTTTTCTTCTGATCGCATTTTCTGATCTTCGTCTGGTTTCTTGTTCTTCATATTGTCTTATCTTGTTTTACAATTGATTTTCGCACAAGTCTTAATGTGGCTAGGGAAACAAGCTATCAAACAGAAAGCCTGCTGTCAGAATTTTGTTTACTTGTGTGCATACACATTTACAAAAATGCAACAGGATTTGTTGAATCTTTGTCTTCTTCGTGATTTTGTCATGATGTGATTGAATTGATTGAAATTGTATTGTTTTAAATTGTATTGTTTTAAATTGTATTGTTTTAAATTGTATTGTTTTAAATTGTATTGTTTTAAATTGTATTGTTTTAAATTGTATTGTTTTAAATTGTATTGTTTTAAATTGTAATGTTTTAAATTGTATTGTTTTAAATTGTATTGTTTTAAATTGTATTGTTTTAAATTGTATTGTTTTAAATTGTATTGTTTTAAATTGTATTGTTTTAAATTGTATTGTTTTAAATTGTATTGTTTTAAATTGTATTGTTTTAAATTGTATTGTTTTAAATTGTATTGTTTTAAATTGTATTGTTTTAAATTGTATTGTTTTAAATTGTATTGTTTTAAATTGTATTGTTTTAAATTGTATTGTTTTAAATTGTATTGTTTTAAATTGTATTGTTTTAAATTGTATTGTTTTAAATTGTATTGTTTTAAATTGTATTGTTTTAAATTGTATTGTTTTAAATTGTATTGTTTTAAATTGTATTGTTTTAAATTGTATTGTTTTAAATTGTATTGTTCAGCTGCGATCTACAACAAGCAATACGGAAGAGAAGTGTGGCGCCGCACCAATCAAAGGAACTGCGAACAATGACACTTGGGTGCCTCTCAAAACTGTACATAAGACAGATTTCTGTGATAACGAGTCTAGGTAGGCCCTACCGTCAAAAAATACGTTCATTTTTTGTGAACATTTATGTAGCGCCTTTCAAGGTAACTGCTCAGGAGCGCTCCCGATCCAGGCCCGACTTAAAAGAAGTCTTGAGAATACAATAAAACGTATAAGAAAAAATAATTGGCAGTAAACGTGGAGCATGTAGGAGCTGATTTCAATATGTATTGATTTTCAAAAGCATTTCCAATTTTTCTCAGTAGACCATGCTATTGTTTATGCAAGTTATGTGTAGTAGTAGCCTATAGTATCTTTGTTTTTTTACAATTCTATATATTATCACATTGTATCCAGGCACAGGCTACATAAAATAATAAGATTTTTACTGACATTGTTTTCATAAGACAGGTTTGCTTGCTATTTTTTCTATATAATTTTATCGTGTTAGTTATGTGTTGTCTCTTGTTATAATAGTTTCTATCATGTTTTGTTGTGACTTACTAGTGAATGATGGTTGATGATGATGATGATGATGATGATGATGATGATGATGATGATGATGATGATGATGATGATGATGATGATGATGATGATGATGATGATGATGATGATGATGATGATGATGATGATGATGATGATGATGATGATGATGATGATGATGATGATGATGATGATGATGATGATGATGATGATGATGATGATGATGATGATGATGATGATGATGATGATGATGATGATGATGATGATGATGATGATGATGATGATGATGATGATGATGATGATGATGATGATGATGATGATGATGATGATGATGATGATGATGATGATGATGATGATGATGATGATGATGATGATGATGATGATGATGATGATGATGATGATGATGATGATGATGATGATGATGATGATGATGATGATGATGATGATGATGATGATGATGATGATGATGATGATGATGATGATGATGATGATGATGATGATGATGATGATGATGATGATGATGATGATGATGATGATGATGATGATGATGATGATGATGATGATGATGATGATGATGATGATGATGATGATGATGATGATGATGATGATGTTGCTGTGCTTGGATGATGTTGCTGTGCTTGTCTGATAGGCTTCCTGTTGCACCAGACAGAGAACCAACATCATCATCCAGCCATCTGGTGGAATGTCTTAGAAGTCTAGAAATGACCGGCAACAACAACTCGTCTACGTCCTCAGAAGTTCGGGTTAGATGTTCAACATAACCAACATCAGCATAACCATATTAACCATAACCATAAATTTTATTGCACCAAGATAAACAAAAACATTAAATGTTTTTTGCGAAGTACATATACAAAACAGTTGGTTACAACCGGAAACCCAGAAGGGATTATAAGTCCCACTGGTAGGGCTACCTATGCACGTTTTCAGATTCAAGATGGTAGATAGGCAAGTATCATGTGGGCCCAAGTATTTACAATCTGGAAATACACATGATGCAGTCCTAACTAAAAACATAAACATCCACAGTCAGGACAACATAGTGTTGTTAAGCTATCAAACCTTAACTAAGAAAAGGAATAAAAAGAAATAAGCCTTAACTAGAATTCTTACCATTACTCAGACTCGAGCCTTTAATTACCATCGCTGAACCCTCCTTATGGAATTCCCTTCCCTCGGTGTGGGACTCTTCTTTCTGGATCACTATCTACAGTTCTATCTCTCACACTGGAAGCGCTACTGAATGACAATGGCTGTGAACGGCACTATAGAAATTACTTATTACATTACATTACATCATAAGCCGATTCATTGTTAAAATTTTTGCAGTGCTCCCTTCAAGACGCCTTCTCATGCTTCAGAATGAAACAAAACTTATTGCTCTAGTTTTATTCTAACTCAAGATGTAAGGCAGAAAGTGATTGAATTGTATTAATTGATTAATTGATTGAAAATGAAATAATATGCATATCAAGAGCATTAAAATGGCTTTAAAACTTGTCTTTTTGACAAAATTAAAGAAAATAAATTATTAACATTTAAAAAATTAAATTCTGTACAAAACCAAAAAACACATCTTACCTGCTATTTTCCTAAGTTATGTGATGATGATGACACTTGGGTGCCATCATCATCATCATCATCATCATCATCATCATCATCGAAAGGGAATTACCAACCAATCAAGCGGGATTTAGGAAGGCGCGAGGAACGCGCGATCACATCGCCAATATAAGGTGGATTATGGAGAGACAGAGGGAATACGGGCAACAGGTGCATATGTGTTTTATTGACTACAGCAAGGCGTTTGATTGCATAGACCATACACTACTGTGGCGGACGCTAATTGAGATGGGAATTCCGAAGCATTTGGTTAAACTACTAAAGGGCCTCTATGTGGATCAAGAAGCGGTAATAAGAACTGAATATGGTGACACAGGGAAATTTAAAATAAGGAAAGGAGTGAGGCAGGGGTGCATTTTGTCCCCTTTCCTGTTCAATCTGTATGCCGAGAGAATTATGAGGAGGGCTGGATTGGAGGAGGCAACAGAAGGGGTAAGGATAGCGGGGAAAATACTGAATAATCTGAGGTACGCCGATGATACGACATTATTGGCGGGTAAGAGGGACGACCTAGTCGAGTTAATAAGAAGAGTCAGGAAGGAAAGCGAAAAGGCGGGACTATACTTCAATGTAAAGAAAACAAAGGTTATGACAACTGCAACATGGAAAAACTTTGAGGTGGATGGAGAAACGATAGAGGTAGTATCGAGCTTCACATTCCTGGGTCTGGGATCTATGATAGAGAAGGAGGGAAGAAGTGATATGGAAATAAGGAGGAGGGTAACAATGGGGAAAACGGCAATGAACGGTCTGGAAAAGATTTGGAAGGACAAATACGTGAGCAGGGAAACAAAGAAAAGACTGGTAAAAGCACTGATCTTCCCAGTCGTCCTATATGGATGCGAGACATGGACAAAGACACGGGATATGGAAAAGAAAATCAACGCGTGTGAGATGTGGATTTGGAGAAAGATGCTAAGGATTTCATGGACGGAGAAGAGAACTAACGAATCGGTGCGCGAGGAGCTCGGAATAGAGAGGGAGGAGACACTGCAGCAAACAGCAACTTGGAGGAAATTGAGCTACTTCGGCCATGTGATGAGATCTAACGGTTTGGAAAAGGAGCTGATGACGGCATGCGGTGAGGGACGGAGAAGATGCGGAAGACCAAGGAAGAAATGGTTGGATGAAGTACAGGAAAAGTCTGGCATGAGACTGGAGGAACTAAGAGAGGCGACTAGGGAGAGGATCAACTGGAGAAGATGCACCAGGGCTTTCGCCAGAGCTCCAGTAGCTGACGGCACCAGGTGACCAGGTGATGTGTAGTTTCCAAACAAATTCCGATTTTGGTTGGACCGCCTCTTCTTTTGTTGAAAATCTATTTTGGTGTTTTGTGTGTGTTCAGTTGCTGGATCCAGATTTCATCTTTGAAGTGACGCCATCTATTCTTCAGCCTCTGTCGACCAGCATGTCGGTTCCGGTTGGAGGCACAGCGGTCATCAAGTGTCGCGTCTGCGGTCGACCACGGCCGACCATCGCATGGACCGGACCGAATCAGAAGACCATTGTCACCAGCAGCAGCAGCAGCAACTTTACGCTTAGCTATTCAGATGATGGAACTGCCATGATAGAGGTCAGTGCCATGATAGAGGTTGATGCCATGCAGTGCTAAATGTAAAAATAAATACCTGGACGCCCCTTACCTTTCCAAAAGAAGTGCCTGGACGCTCCTTAACTTTCCAGTGTGGCTGGCGAAATAAGTGACTGGACGGCATTCAGATTTGAAAATAAGTGCATGGACGTCGTCCATGACCATTCTGGCACACTTAAAGCCCTGGTGCCATTATAGAGGTCGGTGCCATGATAGAGATCGGTGCCATGATAGAGGTCAGTGCCATGATAGAGGTCAGTGTCATGATAGAGGTCAGTGCCATGACAGAGGTCAGTGCCGTGATAGAGGTCAGTGCCATGATAGAGGTCAGTGCCATGATGGAGGTCAGTGCCATGATAGAGGTCAGTGTCATGATAGAGGTCAGTGCCATGACAGAGGTCAGTGCCGTGATAGAGGTCAGTGCCATGATAGAGGTCAGTGCCATGATGGAGGTCAGTGCCATGATAGAGGTCAGTGCCATGATGGAGGTCAGTGCCATGGTAGAGGTCAGTGCCATGATAGAGGTCAGTACCATGGTAGAGGTCAGTGCCATGATAGAGATTAGTGCCATGATAGATGTCAGTGCCATGATAGAGGTCAGTGCCATGGTAGAGGTCGGCTGATTCAGTTATCTGTGCAACCCTAACCTTAGCCCCAAACCATAACCCTTAATAGGGTGATGCAGCAACATAAGATGCATGGGTAGCTCCAAAAGAGCGGTGTACGGTAAATGAATGTACATTTTAAAATGCTTAAATGCAATTCTAGTGTGATCTAAATATTGATTCATCCATTCGTTACATTCATTGTAAGAATTTATATAGCGCCCATCGTTACTCATCTGATTTACTAATCCACAAAATCTTATACGTTTGTTTCATTCAATGATTATGATTTGTTGTTTTGTTTTCGATCAGATACGAAATGCAACGTGTGACGATGCGGGGCAGTACACTTGCATGGCTACTAATGAAGCAGGTTCAGTGTCAACCTCTGCCTGCTTGACTGTTCTGACCGGTGGGTTTACACATTGAGGTCTTCACGCGTTTTAGAGGACAACATTGGTCAATATTTGCAGAAATGTTTGCTACCGTACTTACATAAGGCATATGTCTTCAGCATGTGACACCTAGACAACATTTTGTGCATATTACAGATTATGGGTGTGGTGGTGTAGTGATAGGTTCGTTGCCTTGGAGCTCGAGGGTTCCAGGTTCGAATTCACCTCAAGCCACTGCATAGGGTCTTTGATCAAGTCATTCACGTGCAATTGCTCGTGCACTTGAGCATGAAACTCCGATGTAGCGTCTGTGTTGTAGTCAGGAGCGCCTCTGAGTAGAAAGCTTGAAGGAGCGCTATGGCTAATGCAAGAAATAAATAAATAAATTATTTCTCATGTGATCTGTACAGGCTCATGTATACCTTGATTTCAATATGCTAATAAGGTATAACATTTTGTATTCGCAGATGTTGAAGCTCCAGAAAACGTGGGTGTCTCTACTGTCTGGTAAGCCTATAAGATTTACATTACATTACATTACTGTCTGGTAAGCCTATAAGATTTACATTACATTACATTATCGTCATGATTCCTACTACTGAGTAGGTCTACTCTGATTGAGGGCGGTCATTCTAGGATGTTTGTTTTGTGAGGATAATATCAGATGACTTTTTAATGATGTCTTTGGCACTACCAACTGACACAATAGAATCACAAGACTCGCAGTTTTCTTCCCAAATTTGTGGGGTGCGGTGGTCTAGTGGTGTCGTCGTTGCCTTGGAGCCGGAAGGTCCGAGGTTCGAATCCACCTCCCCGCGTAAGGACCTTGGGCAAGTCCTTCACTTACAATTGCTCAGCGCTTCGGCGTGAAACTCCGATGCAGTGTCCGCTCTGCATTCGGGAGCGCCTTTGAGTAGAGAGAGCTTGAAGGGGCGCTATAACAAGTGCACATACATACATACATACATATTGCGGTGCAAACTTATAGCAACAGTGAAGTGAAAACTCTAGGAAAATTGTATGTTTTGGATGCTTTTATGTTGCTGTCATATTATTTTCTGTACGTTTTATTGCAGATAAGCGAACGCTGACAATTGAACGATAGTTGGAGATGAGAAGAGTGTGATTGTGTCACTAGAAGATGAAGTTGATGACTGCTGACGACGACGATGACGGATTGTGAAGATACAGCGCTGCTACATGTTCTATTAAAACTTTCTTCATTTCTGATTTAAATTGATGGTTAGCGGACAAACTTGAATTTGCGACAAAGAACAAACACACACACACATCCGAGTGCACAGGACCATGCAGTCCACCGGACCATGGAATTCACCGGACCATGGAATTCACCGGACCATGGAATTCACCGGACCGTGGAATTCACCGGACCATGGAATTCACCGGACCATGGAATTCACCGGACCATGAAATTCACCGGACCATGAAAGGCACTGGTGCGTGGAAGGATGCTTCTCGACTGGAACTCCAGGTCTGATGGATCCACGGTGAATGAATCCAGTCTTGGATGTTGAAAGTGACTCTGTGTGGTGGCTTTGGACTTAAAGTTTCTTGCTGAATGTCGAGTGTCGCATGTCGAGTGTAACCTGTGGCGCCGCCTATCCACGTGGAGCTGCTTTCCAGCAGCGCAGAACGAGGAGGCAGAGGAGGGAGGGATGGAGGGAGAGTTCGAGTTTTGAGAGATGTACAAAGACCCGATTATTGCTAACGGACTACCTCTTCTGAAAAATTTCTCTAATTCTCAGTTCTTCATTTATTTTCATGGCAACCCATTATTGTTCTAAGTTCTTTTGTCGGTTTCCATGGCAACCCACAGTTGTCTGTATCTCACACGCACACACACACACACGCACACAGAAGTTGTTATTTATATAGATACTGGCAATTGTTGTTGGTGTTCAAAAAGCTGCATCTCTGTCTAAAACTGCCTAAAAAAGTTATTCTGTGTCCTAGAAGCAAGGGATGGTGGTAGGCTTACACACTTACATGTATGCATTTTGTAGTATATGGCTGTACACATATGTACACATCTGTACACATATGGGTATGAGTGTGTACACATATAGATGTGTACACATATGGAACTGTACTCATATTGGTCTGTACACATATGGGTGTGTAGTGTGTACAGTGTACACTTATGGTCTGTACACATACACATATTGGTCTATACACATACAGGTGTGTACACTGTGCTCATATACTGAACTGTACATAACTTGCACTTTGACTTTGGTTACATGCCGATGACAGTTTTTTCGGTGTTGCAGACGATAGAGATGAAACAAGTTTTGCCCTTCGCGGGATTCGGTGGCTAACTGCAACGCTGCTTTCTTACTTTCTCATTTCTCATTTCTTACTCTCGAACGTTTCTGTCAAGGGCTAATGATGATATTCCTGCTTGCAAATGCCACCTATCTGGCCAGCATCAATGGTAGCGACAGTTGTAATCCTCAGTTACCGGTCTGTAAATGTTCACTATGCTTGTGTATTTCGGGCTGATTTTTGCAAACCGTTCAACAGGGCTTCTATCAAGGAATTTTTAGAACTGCACAACCCTTTTCTCTCCTTCCCTCCCACCATGGTAAATTATTCCCAATCGGATCAAAATTAGCATTTTAAACTTTTTTAACTGCACAAAGCACCAATTTTTGTATACACGTAGAACTGCGCGCTAAAAAAACCTCGCCGTACAACCCAGGAAGCAGCGAGGCCGTGCCCATATAACCCTACAAAATCAACTGACCCTCATAGTCGGCTCACTAAAGTCGGGCTCACTGGTCTTACGGTGACTCTAAATGCTCGACTGGGTTTCGTTGTGGTGCGCGTACATTACATACATTTGTTGGTTAGTTACAGTATCGACTGTTTGATGGCGTTGCATTTCAACTGCGGAGAAAGTTGGTGTTTTGCAATGTGTATTCAATTAATTATCTGTGTTTGCTGGAAAGTTATAAAGGACAGACAATGCATGAGAATTCAGTCTGATCTCCTTAGCGGCCTATTGCTGTACAGTCACGCGAAGCAAGCATTGTGACTACCTACCATATTTCTGTACAGTCACGTTGAAGCAAGCAGGGGTGATTACCTATCATGACTCTGATATCACTGATATCATAACAATAAAAAATAAGTCATCCATTGAAATGAATGACTTATGTGCTGCCAATGACTGAGAGTTGCGTGAAAACTGTTACGTTGAAGATGTTATGTTGTAACATGACTCGAGAAAGTCATGTTACAACATGATCAAGCGGTTTTGCTCGGGTTTTTCTTTGGCATTTAAAGCTGTTTGGTAAATGTTTCAGCAGAGAATTTTATTTCGCCATGTAGAAGTTCTCGTGGAGTCGGCGAATTTCATTAAACTGTTTTTCATGCAGTGTAAAATTGTAAATAACTGAATTTCAAATCGATACGCCGGAAAATGCACAGTTGTATTTAACATTTCTGCCGCACTGGTGTACGCAATAGGATCAATGTATACTCACAGTTGAGACCAAATTTTTATATATATTATATATAATTATATGTATGTATGTATATAATATTTATATTATATATTATGTATATATTTTATATAGGTGTATATATATAACAATTTATATATATCACTATTATAATTATTGTCGTATGGGAATGCCAGATCTGTGTGATGCATTTCTGTAAGTTGCACAAAACTGTTACAGTGGTAAAAGTTTGCGAAAGTTATAACGTGAGTGCGGCAAAGGATTGAGACAAGTATATCAGGAAACTAACTGTTAACGATACTTGATTTTAACTCGACATCTTGTTGTGGTGTGGTGTGGGGTTCTTGATTTCGACCGATCATTGATATTTATTGATTGCTTGATTGACCGGTCTTGCTATGGTCAGTCTGTTAGCAATGGTCAGTGTGATGGTGGTCATTGCCGTGTACTTGAAGTTGAATGACCAAACGAAGAAACGATGATTTGACAATTGTAGCGACCGTCGAGTACGATTGACGATCTGATTGAAGCAGTTTGTCGATTGAAGCGCCGTTGATTGAAGAGCGGCGACGTTTGATTGCAAGTTGCACGTTGGTGATTGATTGACTTATTTATTGATTGATTGATTGTTGTTGACTTGCCATTGAATTGGTTATAACAAATGACAGATGCAATGTTCTGTTTAAGCTCATTTCTATGATGATTCGTTAGCCTTAGGCATCATCATCATTGTCAGGTGGTGGTGATCGTGGTGGTGGTGGTGCTGCACACCGGTTGCCATTGTCATGCTACAGACTAAATATGCCTGTAACAGAGTGCAGTGGTGACTGTGGTGTCGCGCAGAAGTGTTTCAGTGTTTTATTGTTGATATTGTTTATATGGGACGACTGTTAGTGTTCTAATTTCAACCAGCGCAAAGCTGGACGAGAGCCGTGTGTGACAGCAGTTTGAGACTTTCTAACTGAGCCTTGAATTAGCCATTCTGGCTGAGCCATTCGATATGCTGACTAATGTATCAGTTTGTTGCTGAGCCATGACGTGTTGTAGCTTGTTTCTGCGGTTCTTGCCGAGCCATGCTGAGCCATAAGAAGGCTTTAGCCACAGAGATCTGATTCACGCATCAAAATAGAAATCTATGGCCATGGTTTTAGTAGATGGTTTATTATGGCCATAGAATCTGCTGGAGCTATAAAAATGGAATGCTGTGTTCACTTAACTCTGGTGGAGCAACCCAAATACAAATAGGTATATTTTGGGTGATCCACAAATAATGTAGCATTAGCAATGCGCTTGGATTGGCTATATCACAGACTAACATCATGTCCTGGCTAAACGTCAGGTTAGATATAGTCATCCAGAAGCAGCCTGGTTTATTATGGCCAAAAAGCCATGTAGCCAACGTGTCTCTTAATGAAGTGGCTAATTTTTGAGTGCTTAGCCAATAGTTTTTGCAGTATGTTTAGAATGATAAATTTGTCACAAAAAAACTTAGAAACTAGAATTTGCCATTTATTTCCCACTTTTCATGAAGCTGCAATTGTGTAAACTCTGTGAAATTTAACTTTCGTAGGATCTTCAACATTAATTTTACGAAATTTGTTTACTTAGAACTTAAATTCACTTGAACCATCATTGCCAATCCCTATGAAATTTGTGTACTAATTTCACTCTAGCATTTGAAGATGCATGATATATAACTGTTCTTATTTAAAGACTGCAGAAATGATACTGCACTGCAGCGAAGTTCCATAATTATGACTAATGAATAAAGCAATGGCTGTGTCTGATATACCTACATTATCACAGCTAATGTGCACAGCACTTTTATGGCTACCGCAACTATAAAGTTGTGGCGATGGCTAATGCTAATACATGCAATGACATTATGGAAAATTCAGCTAAAATGAAATGCAATCATGTCTAGTACTGCTAAATTCAATGTCATAATGGCCATTCTTAATCGCCATCATGCCATTACAAAGTTGCCACATATCGCTCATGTTATGATAAAAATGATTAGCCTACCGTATGCCAAACTGATTCCTTTATGTGAACAAGTTTTGTATGAATGGCCAGCACATTGGTGCTGCACTTTGCTCTTTGCACCGTTAAGATTTTCAAAATAATTTGTTTGAGAGAAACTCCAGAAACGCTATTTATAAATCCATCAGAAATACTTGACCATCGTTAGGCGAATTTTATTTTTTGTTCTGTTGTTACACCTGCTGTTTGGCTAACCGGTTTTGAAAGTTCTTGAGGAGGTGGCAAAAAATTTCAAAAAATCAAATGAACGTAGAGTAGCCTGTCTGTCAGAGAACTAAGGACAGAAACAAGGGTTTGATTTTTCTTTTTGAATATTTATTGTCTCGAGATTAAATGAGGTGTCTCAAAAAACGAGGAGTGGTTCCACCTGAGAGAAAACAAAAGATGCCCGACAATGCCTATTGTTCCAAGCTCTAGCATCGACACTTGCCAAGTTATTTGAATTTTATGTAATTGAATCAGCGCACAATGAAACTGAAGACTGAATGGTGAAGAAATGCATCTACGAGGCTGAAAATGACCTCGATATCATCGCAAAGATTTTGTTGACTGTCACTTTTATATTTTATTCCAACTAACCATTTCTAAACTTGAAATTCTGCATACACTGTATATTTGCACGAATGTGAAAAATATCCACAACGCGAAAACTCTTCTTGCACCTGTAGAGTCAAAAAATTTACTTTTTCGTTACGTAAAAAAATTACAAATCAAGCTTTTCAACAAGTCAAAAAATTTGATAAAATACCAGAAATGTTTAAACTCCAAAATTTGCATTTCACTTGCAGCCATAGTGCTTTTAAAATTAACGATACGGTCAAAATCGTTGCTTCTCGTGAAAATGCTGCCGAAATTACCAGTCAGCTCAAAATCAAAAGGTAGAGGCAAGTCAGCTTGCTTGTTGGCCAGGCAGGCTCGGATGCAATGTGTATATTTTACAGAGTGACTCGACTCCTGTTACAAGAGAGAGAGAGAGAGATAGTGTACATAGATTGCTTGATCAAGAAATATGCATATTTCAAGTGTAATTACTTCGTGTTTTCATTCATCTATCTGTTCGGTATAAAAAGTACGATATTAGAAGTCACGAGTTTCTGTCTTCTGTGTTATTCCTTGGTAAAGTTAAAAGTAGCAGCTTTTGAGCCTTGCTTGAAGAATATTGGATCTATGGATTAACTAACTGAATGAAACCATGTGGGTTTTATAAACAAGTAGAGGAAGGACTAAGTACAGACACAGTATTGCCAACCATGTTACCTAATAAACAACACTGGAACCTGCCTTTTCCCTTGGAGTTGCATGTACTGGAAACACTCTTGAAAGGCTCTTGCTGCAAGAAGTGATTTACAAATGGTCAGATACAATACAATAAAACACATAATTAGTAAAAAGCAAGAAAAACAAGTATAACTTGGTATCTTGATTATTATTTACACTGTCTAATAATTCTAATTGATTATCTAAAAAAGTAGAACAAAGTTCATTGGAACAGATCACTGAAAACACTAAATGACGCAAGGTACAAGTGCACCAAATATTCGTGAAATTTTTAGTTTTTACGTCAACTACTCAAGTGAATAATCTGACTAGCATATCACCATATTCATATGCACAGATGAATTTCCATAATAATTATTGCCAGATGCTAAGCAACCCATTCAGGTCAAAACCATTGACAAGGCTAAGCCAACTGCTCCTCAACAACCCCGCCATGCATTGCATATGTGTACCTATTCTGTCCATACAGAGTAATAGTAGTTGCAGTTTAACGTCACTGTGTGGTAACACAGACCATTAGCGACGCCCTCCTCCTTTATCCAGGCTTGGGACTGGCACGGTGAATCTATGTGTGGGTGAATCGAGGCAGACCTGGCACAGGTCTACATAAATTATTGTGACAAGATACTTCTGGTTAATCATGACATCTTCTCACCAAAATGCGCTAAAGACCAACAGACTTCAAAATCGAATTCTTTCAATTCAAGTGAAGCACAGATTAATTATTAGAAAAAGGTATTATCAAATATCACTATCCATATAATAATTACTATAAATATTACTATTGCAATAATATTACTATTATTAGTATGCCTATTATTGATTAGCAACATCTAAGACACTGGTGTCCAATGTACGAAGTATCAAATACTATCAATAGATGGAATAATGGCATTTGGCACAACGAGAGTAACGCTGAATAACACAACTTCCACTGAATAACACAACTTCTGTAGACTGAGACAGAGATTCAAACCTCTGAGACAGAGGCAGCAGCTATTAAATAACGTACCAAAAATGGGTCCTCCATATAGTATGTACAATTGTACATTGTACACAGAAATGCGAAAATGGCTCTCTCCTTGTACGCATGAGTTGTTTTTACACTCCCATGTGCTTGCGTGATGCATGCTCCCCAAATCCTAAAGAATGGTCTATAGTTAAATGCATGCCGAAAGAAAGATAAATAATATTAACATGTTTACAAATAGGATGATAGTCCACTGCTGTTGGATGTGGTCTACAGGAAACTTAATTCTCTCCAACAATCCTACTTCTCCAAGTCGTACAAGCTGGATATCATGGGCGGAGTTTGGTTTCCGTTCTTGGGGGGGGGGGGGGCTAAAAAATTTGGGCTTTGGTTGGGACGGAGACTTAGCCCAGACCGAGTGTGACGGAGAAATTTTTCTTTCGCCCGCCCAAAAAAGTTTTCCGGACAAAAGTTGATGACATTTTTTAGTCATTCTCCAAATACATTTTCGAGTCTAGGCCTTCTTGGGGGGAGTTGACCCCGGAAAAATATACCATTTCCATGGTGAAAAAGATGAATCTGGGCCTTCTTGGGAGGCTTAGCCCTCCCCTAACCTCTGATAAACTCCGCCCATGCTGAATATAATTATCTACTCAGTGACTCAGGTTACACTAGTTTGATTGTTTCATTAGTGAGAGAATTGAACAAAAAGTTTCTGAATATTCGTGTCCTCAGAAACCAGTAATGGATTATAATTCTGCAGTTTTGCAGCCTGGTAATAAAGGAATATATTCTGAATCAAATAACACAAACGGCATCAATATTGGTTTGCTACTTCACAAATTATGCCAAATTCCTAGCCATCTCTGAATTGAAGTATATTGTACATTCTTGAGCCATCTTGCTTCTAGCGCAACATCTAGGAAATGACAAGTAACACGTTTCGAACCCCAGCATCACAGTTATTGAGGCTTCACCCCTTGTCTTTCATACGTATGTACCGTACACTATCAGAAGACCCCATATGCAGGTTATATGTATTTGAGTTATCTCTCACACCCAAGCACACAGTAATGGATGGTCTCGAACAGTACTGTACAACTTCCTGACAGTCTTTAAAGCATCACAGCTCCTCAGTGTTTCACCACTGAATAGATTGTAAATACACGTTTTTGATTTCAATGTAATACTTGTGATTGACGCACTTATTTCACAGTGAATCACACGTTACATCCACAGCAGTGCGTAGAAAGCACGTGAAACACACAGTTCCAAAGTAAAGCTGTTACACTTTTCACAAATGTTAAAACGGAGAAATCATAAAAATCTAACTTCTGTAACAATTGGCTGGCAGAATTAATAAAATTTCATATACAGTAATTAAATAAGCAATGAATCATGACCCTGTCTATAAAATTATCTAAACCTTTGCTCAGGTAATCTATCCCATTAGCACTCTAAACTATTCGCCATTGCATGCATGGGCTTTAGCATTGGTCGCACAGAATTTGGAATAACGAAAAGAATTCTCGCTAAACCGAAGTCGGATATGTGAAAATAATTTCTACTTAAAAAGTGGGCTTGATAAAAATATTCTTGCTTACAATGAAATTATTTAAGCTGGACTGAATAATGCTATTTAAATTGAAGTTGGATTGACAACAACAGTTGTTGCTCAAATAGAATCCAGCTGATTAAACGAATTCTTGCTTAAATGGTAGCTGGATGGATGAAGAGGATTCATGCCAAAGTAGACGTTGGATTGACGAAAACTAATAATGCTGCAATGGGCGAATAATTTTGCTAAAACGATAGATGACTCTGTGCTCAATAAACTCACACTGAGCTCAACGAAAACAAAAACATGACTTCAAGAATTCAACAACAAAAAATTCCACAAATCGTCACAAAAATTCCCATCCTGTAAAGCTTCAAGAAAATGCAACTGCTCGTGAATTCCACAGCATGAATGTTGATCACCAAGATTCACTGTCATGCAGTCACCAGGGAATTATCACACATCCACCTCAAGACAAGAAAAAAACGTGTAAAAAAGTGAGCATAAGCAATCTAAGATTTCTCACTACATGATATATACAATAAACGATTATTTACACTTTCTCACAGCATGTACTATATGCAGGACATTGGAAATGCATTGTATATGTATATGTGTGTGTGTATATACCATATACAATTACACATATATGTAGGTGTGTAAGCACACACACACACACACATATATATATATAATATTATATATATATAACCATTATAATATACATAATATGCATATATACATGAATGAATTTCCGAATGAATGAATGAATACATATGTATACTTATATATGTATGCATAAACATATGTGTAAAATCCTGTACATATTTACACATATATATATCCATATATACAGGGTGGCTCAAAAAAAAATACCCTAACGGATAAAATGCAATATCTTCGCAACCCATTGATATTTTTCTACGAAAATTTCCCAATTTGTAGGGGAATGAATTTCGAACAATCCCTGAAAGTTTCATTTTGAAATTTTCATGTTTGCAAAAGTTACAGCTGTTTAAACTTTCAATTCCGTTTTTTCGAATTTCCGCGGAAAAATTAACGTCATTTGTTGATTTCCATGTCAAATAATATCACCTTTCACTGCCACCTCAGAAATCCGTTTTACAGTTTATCGTAAAGTATGATGGGAGTGCACGTTCCCTGCTTTAATACGAGCTCGAATTCTTTTTGTGAAACTCGGTATGGGCTTGTTGATCGACTCCTCCGGCAGCTGATCCCACATTACCAGCAAGACTTCCTTCAGCCAGCCAATGTTCTCCAAATTGGGATGAAATGTCTTGCATCGTTCCAGCATAGCTTCCCAGTCGTAATAAACAAAAGGGTTAAGGTCTGGCGAGTTTGATGGTCATTCACCTGTGCCAATATATTTACCGCAGTTGATGGCAATAAGATAGCATCATCATAATCAACCCTGCCGTGCGAGCAAGCAGACGGGCTGTCCTGCTGGAAAATAAGCCAAATGTTAGAACATGCCTTCAGTGTTCAATGAGTCTGGGTAACAGAGTTCAACGGTAAGTTTGACATTTAGCCAACTGGATGGGATAAAGTGCAGTCTTTCCTTGCAGCCGTAACACATGCCAGCAGTTTTGACGCCAAAACCATGATGTGCTTTGCAAACTTTACCTTTGCGACTACCAAGCGAATTTCGTGAACATCGCGCTTTTTTCCGTCAGACCAAACGACCACTGTCTTTCTGCCTCTCTTTCGACATCTGACTTTTGCTACATAATCACGTCTACAGATAGCCTTCAATGTGCTCAGGCTCCACTTTTCACTGGGTATTTTGCTATGATCTGGCAATACCCCAGCCTCTGATCACGCAACGTCCGAGTTCCCACTTTATCATCTGCAGAAACTTTGCCCATGACGTTCAGTACGGATTCACAAATTGAGACCTTAATATATAAAATATCACCTAATACTACCAGATTGCTTCATAAACAGCTTATTTACAGCTCTTAGTGAGGTCATAAGACATCATCATCACTTTATGTGTTGAAATTTGCAAAAATTCTTAAAGAAATCACAGGTATTGGAAAGTGATTTCTTCGAAAATTTGAAAAAATGGAAAACTGTTTTTGCACAGCTGTAACTTCTGAAGTAATGCAGATTCATTTTTGAGATTTTCAGGGATTGTTGCAAATTCTCTCCTCTATAAATCCTGCTATTTTCATAGAATAATCTCGATTGGTTGCGGAGATATTGCATTTGTGCTGGTGGGGTATTTTTTTTTGAGCCACCCTGTATATATATATATATATATACATAGAGTACTGTATGCATGTCACAACATACATACATAATATACATAAAATTAAATAAAATGCCACATACAAACAAATAAATGCATCTCAAATGCATAATAACGCATCTGCTGTACACAAGCACGCGCCTTCAACAAATTCGATACATAACGCATAATTAATCGTATCAATCGTCATTAAAAGCTTTCACTTAAATAAAACGTGGAACTCCCGCCAAACAACACCACGTCCAATGCCAAATAATTGAACACTTGCAAAGTTCAAACATTCAATCCAAATCAGCAACGAATAGATCCACGACAATCCATGATCGATGATCGATTTATTGATCAATTGATCGATTTATTGATGGATCAATTGATTGATCAATTGATTGATTGATCAATTGATCAATTGATTGATCGATTGATTGATCTTAACCCGTCTTTTGGTCGTGGTTGTGGGACGTGGGTCGAACGATAGAACAGTCGACGCCCTGGGCAAATCCGACCCATCGGTCAGGAACGAGGAGGAAGTAACGATCCATCGCGTCGAGGAACCGTCGCTTGTAGATGTCGGGCGACACGACCGTCGGCTGTTCCTTGCCTGGAACAGGAACCGTCGAAAATCACCTTTAATTCATCCATTCGAGTATTTATATAGCACCTCTTCTAGGAGACTACTCGGAGGTGCTCTTGCACTACTTCAATCCGTCAAGACATAAAAAAATAATTACAGTTGCGATAACAAAAGCCTACAATCAAAAACTATCAACGTTTTTTTTTATTAATCTCTATTTAGTCTTTAATCATCAAACGCAAAGTTAAGGTGTTTGCTGGTTTAAATTTTTAAAAATTTGGATGCATAATATGCCAGGATCACACCACCGCAACCAAATGACTATCCTTCTCACGGTATCAACCCAGGGGCCCACCAAGTGGGGTTGAAAGACCCCTTCCGGGTCCCTTGTGCAAGCGAACGTATACCCGGTAACTATTACAATGATTACATGTGTAATGCTTTATTATGTTTGCAAACTTTTTTTCTTTTCTTGATTCTTGATTGGATGCCAAATAAAATGATTTGATTTGATTTGAAACCTAGCCAGACAACACTCACCGTACGCAGTCTTGACATACATTTCCACCTTTTTGTCCCAAGTAAACGTCCGGATGTAATCTAAGAAAGTAAGAGATCTTAAAAATGAAGTGTTTTAAATTTAATATTTGCCAGAAAACCACAGCTCACGTAGAAAAAAACTTAATTGTGTCAAAACAAGAGAAACATCTAAAAATTTCATAGCCCACCTTTCAAGTTAATTTCACCCTGACTATAATATCCATCATCATATTCATCATCATATTCATCATCATATTCATCATCATATTCATCATCATATTCATCATCATATTCATCATCATATTCATCATCATATGCATCATCATATTCATCATCTCGTCACCCTAATCCGCCATCCTAATCCTAATCCTAATCTTAATCCTAATCATCATCCTAATCATCGCCATTGTCATCATCATCATCACCATCAACAATCAGATCATCATCATCATCATCATAATCATAAAACTGGTGTCATCACCCATTATTATCTAAAACGAGATTAGATTAAGACGAGAATTCGTAAAACAAACCGATTATTCCGACGACAAACTGTTTCTTCGATTCATCAACGCCGACAAGTAGCGAATAATCCATGACGGAATGATTGGCGAGGAATTCCGTGTCTCGCGTTATCGAAGCCATGAGAACGGCTTTTGAATGTGGATGGACGTACATCGGCGAATCAGTGCTTACTGACAAACAACGCAAGCAACGGTTGTACACAATGACATGCAACGGTTGTACACATAGTTGTAGAAAAGGTTTTTTTCCGTTTTTTATTCTCTTCCAAAAAACGTCGGTTTTTTCGTTTTTATTTTTCCCATCGTTTTTTTATCGTTTATCTTTTCTTTAACTTCATTTATTCATTTACTTTCTGTTATTATTTTCCTTAATTTAAATTTTTTCCGATATTACTTATGTTTTCCGCCAACTCTCAAGGATTCAGCTAACTGAAGTCATTATTTCATCGTTTAACATCATCATTTAAGAGATAGCCTGCATGTAGTTACTTTAGTAGGTTCCTAATCAAGGTTTTCAAGGTTAAAATGCGGTTTTAGATGTAGCAAAGTCAAATTATTTTCCGTTTCCGTTTTTTATCGGTTTCTGTCGTTTTTTATTTTTTCAAAAATAACGACGTTTTCCCCATTTTTTCCGTTTCTATTTGTTTTTTTACATCTATGGTTGTACACAACAATAAGCAATGATTGTCTAGTTGCGTGATTGAGGTTTTTAGGCAACTATTTCAAAAATATTAAAATGTTTTTATATGAGACAATAAAATTTGAATCTCACTCTTGACTAGGTTCTCGTCGAGTAGAACCATATCTTCGACTCTTTTACCGGACGTATTGACTAGACGATTGCGCGCAGAGCCTTTCAAGTCAAAGATCTGTAGAACAGAAATGGAAAACGAAATTAATTGAAACAAATAATATTGCTAAATGTTTAAGTTCAAGACTAAAAATTAGGTTGAAGATCTAAACTAATTTAATCGTGATTTTCCAGAGAAAGTAAAAAAATTGCAGAATGAGAACGAGACACACACACACACACACACACATGCACGTGCGCACACACACATAGAATAACAGAGAGCAGCGAATTATTATTATTAGACTTTTTACTTTTATGATAATTTTTAGTCTTCTTCCAATAATTATGGTGCAAATGCATTCCTATAAATGTGGTGTTAAGGCATTACTATAAATACGGTGTAAAGGCATTCCTACAATTATGGTGTAAGGGCATTCCTACAATTATGGTGTAAGGGCAATGTATTGATTGCAAGCAGTTGAGCACAACCACCAAACCAAATGAACTGGATCTTTCAGCAGTTGTTTAATGAGAGGCGATTTGAGGGAGCAAGTTGAACAGGTTCTTCACTCACAGTTGCTCCTTGGTCATGATACAGTGGGGAAAACCCAGACTGCTGTAATAAAAAGCATCAGTTAACCTGCAATCAAATTGGTGAATCTATTGATGCAGTACTCCCCTCACCTGGCTGATTTTACATCCATAGAACAGGTTCTCCATAACCAACAGGTCCTGCTTCAACGCGGCCGTGGTCTTCGAGTTCTGATAACCAATTCGATAAACTCCGAGGATCTTTGCGATAGCAGTCGGCTTCTGATAAGAGAAGAAAAACTCTAGTCATAAAATCCCAGAGTGACAGTTTCTAATGTCAATGGTGTGATCTTAACTTGTTACAATGTGGTATGATCTGTAACTTATTCTATCCAGTTATAGTGACATAGACCTAACTTGTTGTACAACAGAATGACCCATAAGGCATCACATGACAAGTTTCAAATAACTAAATTAATGTTCTAGCATTGGTAATTCTGTTTATAATCTTTCTTTTTTTTGTCTTTGTGCTCTTGTTGATGCACAGAACCAATAAAGAATTTATTCTATTTGATATGATCTGAATCGATATCTAACTGCAATTAAAAACAATTAGATAGATGATTTGTCTTACTGACTGACTGACAGACTGACTGATTATAAAAACTGACTGACCCCAGCCTCATAAGCCTTTGTGATGTACTGGAAATAATGCGGAGCAAATTCACTGAACGATTGAACTTCGATCTTCGACATCTGCTTCAGAATGAAACGATTGTCTGCATAAAAACAAAAAAAGGCATGTGAATGAGACATTTATTGATGGATATTTATTAAGGTTAGTATCTAATTAATATTAATAGTATTTTATTATAGTATTTTAGTATAGTATATTAATAGTATTATAATAGTATTTTAATATTAATAGTATATTAATAGTATTTTATTAATATTTATTAAGGTTATTTATTACCGTAATTAGCTAGCAAGATAAAATTGTCGTATCTTAATTATTGTTCTGGACAGTTGAATTATTATATAATTTTGTTAGATTGTGGAATTTTGAATTAGAAATCCAGTGTTGGAATAGCTTGCAGTGACTTTTTAGAACTCACCCTGTGTTTTGCAGAAACTCGATCCTGATTTTCCGCCGCCTGCCAACCACGTAAAACACCTCGACAGAGAGCGTATGTAGCTGTCAAAATAACAACAACAAAACTACATGTCTCAATTCTGACACCAACTCCACCAAATTCATTTCAAAGAAAATTAACTGAACCTGACTTAAGTAAGTAAGTATATTCTTCTTTATACGAACCAGTTGACAATCGCACTCCAGTGCACACATACGTAAGGCATAACAATTAAAAGTTGTAATTAATATTTATTACGTATAAACCATCCTGATCAATTCTTTCTTCCTGCATCAAGTATGCGCTGTTGGCAGTATACGATCATGCACTCTTCGTCTAAGGGCTTAGACCATTTCAAAATGCAGATATTTGCCCAACTCAGATACTCTGGCCAGCGACAACGTGGTGGCATATTTGCTCATAAGTCGGTGTTACTGCTAGATAGATAATCCAAACTCAATGTAAGTATCAAACTAACAAATGTTCACGACTGCATATTAGCTGCAGCTGAACTAATTTATTACAACTGATCAATAAAATGAATTTATGAACAATTTCACTAAAAAAAAAACTAACCGCTCCTCCCCTTCTGGAAATATAAGTTTACGAAGTTTCGCAAACTGTTCGGCGTAGCAGACGCGACAGTAGAATTTCGCGTTGCAGTCGGAAAATTCTAGAATCAAAGAACAAAACCACGGTCTTACGATTTCCATGGTTTCAATAATCCTTATGAACAAGGCACCAATTGACTGGGTGCTTCAAGTGAAATCGTAACGTAGCGTAAGGTTTAACGACAATTACGTAATGTTCACGACAAAAGTCGACAATAGTTACAAAAATTCCGTAATATTTAAGAAAATTTCGATAGTATTGTCGGGAGCAAGCTAAGTCTCGGATGCTTCACACTGCAATATTTCAGTGCATAAACATGCTAAGAGTCAAATTTCAGTATGTACATTTCTGTTTGTTTTAAACAAGAAGCAAAAGCTTTTGGCCTTCTGAATAGGCGCAGAAGACTGCACTAGACATGCGGGCAAGCAACCAGCAAGGCCCAATCATAGAACTCATGTAAAAGTCTTTCTTATGACACCAAACAGAACTAACTGCCATCCACCATCACTGTCAGAATTTTCAACCAAACACCAGTGCAGTTATAACAAGACTGAATTCTGCATTGTCCCATAAAAACAAACTTTTATACAAACAGCATATAACAAACTAACAAGCAGTATGTGACAAACAGCATGCGACACACAGCATGTAACGAACAGTATGCAACAAACAGTATGCGACAAAAAGTCGTGACGTACGTAATTCAATGTGGAAGTTCTGCGGCTGCTGTTTGTTCAGTTTGTTCGAAGATTTCTGGGAGATATCGGCCAACATCTGGAATCCATCAGCCTCATCTACGAGAAATTAATCACAAGCAACTGATTCAACGCCATACGTGACATAATTAATGTACGTGTGCACTTCGTACCTTTCACAGCGCATTCGTGCGTTACCTTAATTTTTATCATCCACATCGGTCACCTTCTATCTGTTGCTCAAAAACCTACATATGAAAATTATTTAATAAAGTTATCTGACAAATTAATGCTCCAGCATCGTTGATATTAATAATAACAATTAATTTATTAATAATTTTCTCCCTTTGTATGCTGCAAACGGACCAATAAAGAGTTGAACTGAATTAAATAAAAATGTCTGTGGTATTACCTGCATCTTCTAAACTGTCTCGATCGGAGTTTGGAGTGTAAACAACGGCATCGACGAGGAACTTGCTGGCTGACCGATTTGGACTTTTCTCACGAGATGCGGCATTATTCGTCTTTAGAAACACAACGCCTTTCTTCACTAAATAACAAAATGCATCATGTTAAAATCCAAAGCAACTAGCAACAGACACACTGGCAATGCTCAGATCTTGAATATTATGCACTGAAAGTTGGCTGCGTGTAGCATCCAAGAATTAGCTTGCTCCTGATAATACCATGGAATTTTCGTAAATATTACGTATTTGTAATAAATGTTAAGCTACGTTATGATTTCACTCTAGTGTGGTGTGTACCATTACACACCGTCCTAACGTGATCAGCTTTCGACTATAATGGAAAAGAAACCCTGACTTGTTTGTGCTGGATTTAATAGATGTTAGAGCTTCCAGAATATCGTGTGACGATATGAGAATTTTTGCATTTTACACGTAAATGTCAAAGTTACTTTCATGTTTTAAAAACTAAGCAATCTTTCTAAACTGTTGCTAGATATTTGCTACAACTATCTGGCTTTGTCAATTGAACTCTAAGCATTGGTCGAACAAATTGTATGCATTGAAGAAAAGGCAGAACATACAACAGAACATCTCAACAAGTTACAACTCACCTTCAGCCTCGATTTGACTATCACGCAGCGCTCCTTTCTTCATGCTATGAGACAAAAAAGAAACAATTATTTATTGGGTTTTGTTTCTCACATTTTTGTAGCACCCCTACATAACTATTGCTCATCACTCTACTCAGGTCTCCTCCCATCCAATCGAATAGTGTACCTTGAAATAACGACCGAGTCTTACGCTCTGCAGCGCATCTAATTGAACAAATTTCATAACAAAACACAGTAGACACTTTGGTCAAGATTAGTGCCTGTCTTATAAATTGAAAAAGATGATCTGAGAACAGATGGTCAACTTTGTCAGCTTAAAACATAACAAGTTTTATGTGATGTCTGTGACTTACAATGAAGATCAAAATCAACATTTTTAAAGCCTAATTTTAAAAATTAACATTTTAAAAGCCTAATTTTAAAAATTAACATTTTTAAAAGCCTAATTTTTAAAATTAACATTAACCAATTCGCAAGAAGACATTGTTTGGAACTATCAGCAATCAAACTGCCAGAAATCAGTTTCTCAGACAATGGTAACAGTGCAAGAACAATGCTTCTGCACATCATAATCCTTGATTCATTGACTTCGTTGGCTGTTGACCTCTCTACTGCTTACCTGATGCTTTCGTTGGCCACCGCTTGACTCACTTTCAATTCCTGCAACTGCTTCTCGTAGTCATGGCAGCTGAAACAACATGAATGATACAACCAGTCAAACTCAGACCATCCTACCCTGTTCTTTAATCAAAACATCGGGCTGGCAGAATGCAACTTGTAACATTTAAAGAGTTATTTGAACATCTTATATGTGTGTGTTTAGATTATGATTATGTAACAACTCATACTAAGTAAGTTCTGTGAAAACAGTAAATTTTTGGCATGATTTGTTAGAGAACTTTAATTCACAGTCAGAAAGCACGTTCTGAGTAACAAGAACACAAACATGAAGAACAGAATAAAGAATATGAAAAACACGAATAAGAACACAAACAATAGGAATAAGAACACAAACAATAGGAATAAGAACATAAACAACAGGAATAAGAACACAAACAATAGAAATAAAAACACAAACAACAGGAACAAGAACACAAACAATAGGAATAAGAACATAAATAACAGAAACAAGAGCCAAAACCAAACGCACCAGGCCAAATTCATATCAAGCAAAGAAAGAGGTCTCATCATAACACAATAAAAAGCAAACAACATAAAAAATTCTACAAAAAGCAAAAGGCAGATTCAGTGCAGTCTGGCTCATCTTTCAACACGTTGTTTTACCCACGTTGTCAACCCACCTGAGCGCATAAGCGATGATCGATGAAGGTTCCTGATCGTAAACAACGACCGGAACTTTTGAACACGACAAAGACAGGAGATGGTGCTCCTCCGTTGGGCTGGAAATAACGACAAACAGAACATCAATAGATATATGGAAAGTGAGAATGCGTTCATCCATTCATCTGCCCTGCACTGGATGACCTTGACCTAGAAGGCAGCAAAGACTGGTAGTAATGTGGCTACTAAAATGAAGCACAACATGGTTTTCAATTAATATTACAACTGATGTCTGATATTGACGCTTCTCCGGGGGAAGTCCATTCCTCAGTTCTGGGCCGATTAATTACGGGATAACCCAGGTGTTGAATGCAGGGTCCCCATCTGGAATGACCTCTGTTCAGAGCTGTTTATATCTGATGAATCAAACTCATTTTTACAAATCACGTCTTTTTTAGCCATGGCTGGGCTGTGAGTGCTCCTGAGTAGGTTTCTTAAAAGGGTGTGATTACAAGTCCATATAATCAATGAATGACTGAAGGAATGAAGAGAATGTGTTTTCCAAATATTTACGATAAATCCTTTGCGGTTTCCTTTATCTTTCAGTCAACAGTCTGTTTAATCAAACGATTAAACTGATAAACGATAAAAAGTCTATCAACTGAACTGCGATCCACCACTGCACATATTGACCGACCAACTGACCAACGACTAACTTACAATGATATAAGCAACTAACTTACAATGATATAGGCAACTAACTTACAATGGTATAGGCAAATAACTTACAATGGTATAGGCAACTAACTTACAATGGTATAGGCACCTAACTTACAATGGTATAGGCACCTAACTTAAAATGGTATAGGCACATAACTTACAATGGTATAGGCAACTAACTTACAATGGTATAGGCAAATAACTTACAATGGTATAGGCACCTAACTTACAATGGTATAGGCAACTAACTTACAATGGCATAGGCACCTAACTTACAATGGTATAGGCAACTAACTTACAATGGTATAGGCAAATAACTTACAATGGTATAGGCAACTAACTTACAATGGTATAGGCACCTAACTTACAATGGTATAGGCACCTAACTTAAAATGGTATAGGCACCTAACTTACAATGGTATAGGCAACTAACTTACAATGGTATAGGCAAATAACTTACAATGGTATAGGCACCTAACTTACAATGGTATAGGCACCTAACTTACAATGGTATAGGCACCTAACTCACAATGGTATAGGCACCTAACTTACAATGGTATAGGCAACTAACTTACAATGGTATAGGCAAATAACTTACAATGGTATAGGCACCTAACTTACAATGGTATAGGCAAATAACTTACAATGGTATAGGCACCTAACTTACAATGGTATAGGCAAATAACTTACAATGGTATAGGCACCTAACTTACAATGGTATAGGCACCTAACTTACAATGGTATAGGCAACTAACTTACAATGGTATAGGCACCTAACTTACAATGGTATAGGCACCTAACTTACAATGGTATAGGCAACTAACTTACAATGGTATAGGCACCTAACTTACAAAGGTATAGGCACCTAACTTACAATGGTATAGGCACCTAACTTACAAAGGTATAGGCAACTAACTTACAATGGTATAGGCAAATAACTTACAATGGTATAGGCAATTCACTTACAATGGCATAGGCAACTAACTTACAATGGTATAGGCAACTAACTTACAATGGTATAGGCAACTAACTTACAATGGTATAGGCAATTAACTTACAATGGTATAGGCAACTAACTTACAATGGTATAGGCACGTAACTTACAATGGTATAGGCACCTAACTTACAATGGTATAGGCAACTAACTTACAATGGTATAGGCACCTAACTTACAATGGTATAGGCAACTAACTTACAATGGTATAGGCAACTAACTTACAATGGTATAGGCAACTAACTTACAATGGTATAGGCACCTAACTTACAAAGGTATAGGCAACTAACTTACAATGGTATAGGCAATTCACTTACAATGGTATAGGCAACTAACTTACAATGGTATAGGCACCTAACTTACAATGGTATAGGCAAATCACTTACAATGGTATAGGCACCTAACTTACAAAGGTATAGGCAAATAACTTACAATGGTATAGGCACCTAACTTACAAAGGTATAGGCAACTAACTTACAATGGTATAGGCAATTCACTTACAATGGTATAGGCAACTAACTTACAATGGTATAGGCAAATCACTTACAATGGTATAGGCAACTAACTTACAATGGTATAGGCAACTAACTTACAATGGTATAGGCAACTAACTTACAATGGTATAGGCAACTAACTTACAATGGTATAGGCAAATCACTTACAATGGTATAGGCAACTAACTTACAATGGTATAGGCACCTAACTTACAATGGTATAGGCAAATAACTTACAATGGTATAGGCAACTAACTTACAATGGCATAGGCACCTAACTTACAATGGTATAGGCAACTAACTTACAATGGTATAGGCAAATCACTTACAATGGTATAGGCAACTAACTTACAATGGTATAGGCACCTAACTTACAATGGTATAGGCAAATAACTTACAATGGTATAGGCAATTCACTTACAATGGTATAGGCAACTAACTTACAATGGTATAGGCACCTAACTTACAATGGTATAGGCAACTAACTTACAATGGTATAGGCAATTAACTTACAATGGTATAGGCAACTAACTTACAATGGTATAGGCACCTAACTTACAATGGTATAGGCAACTAACTTACAATGGTATAGGCAAATCACTTACAATGGTATAGGCAACTAACTTACAATGGCATAGGCACCTAACTTACAATGGTATAGGCAACTAACTTACAATGGTATAGGCAACTAACTTACAATGGTATAGGCAATTAACTTACAATGGTATAGGCAACTAACTTACAATGGTATAGGCACGTAACTTACAATGGTATAGGCACCTAACTTACAATGGTATAGGCAACTAACTTACAATGGTATAGGCACCTAACTTACAATGGTATAGGCAACTAACTTACAATGGTATAGGCAACTAACTTACAATGGTATAGGCAACTAACTTACAATGGTATAGGCAACTAACTTACAATGGTATAGGCAACTAACTTACAATGGTATAGGCACAGTGGTGTTTCCAGCATTTGACAACAGATTGGTAAAGATCTGTTTCACTGCTGTCGCACGGTCTTTCTTCTCCACTTCCGGAAGAGATCCGTCCTTCGAAAGACCTACAGAAGCGGAAATAAAATTTCAAGTCGTTCAAAACTACAAACAAAACCGGTTTCAGTGCCTTTTTGAGTTTCAGCTGTGCTGGTGTCTACAACTGTCCTGTGCTAGCACACGCTAACAAGCTCTGCATAATCTATTGGTTTTTTTATCTTCTTGACAGGTGTGTCTAAAATTGCCTTAGACGCTATTTTAGACAAACATTTCTTTTAGAAGGATCATATTAAAGTTTCTTCTTCTAAAGTAGCCAAGAATGTTGGAATTATAAAATGAGCTTCTCTCCTAATGCCACCCCATATTCGGTTAACATTTTCCAGCTCTTATCTATCCATATAATTGTTATTGATTGAAATATAATATGGGCCTCTACTCATACATCTAATCCACAAAGGTTAACAATTCTAGCAATTATGCAAGCTTGCATAGTTGTAGGCACCACACAGCATGTACCAATCCCTTTGGATTTGTACCGCTGGCACAACTGCATGTTAGATGTTGTGGCAACGTGTGCTAATGTGATGTAGCATGTGCAGGTGTGTGTGTTTTTTATGTTATTTGGCACACACATGTTGCATGTGTATTTAAGGTAAATGACAATGTTGACCTTTCAACTTTCTGAGGTCGCTTGAGCTCCTTGATCTGGGCTGAGCCAAAGTAGACGTCAAAAGACTAGCAGGCGTTTGATCAGTGACGTCTAGAAAGGTCGACTTGGGTGGTGAAGATGAGTCAGACGAACCTGTGAAAGAAAACAGATGTATGACATTGACATAATCCGTTGACCAGTAGTGTTAATTTTTTATAAATAATTTAATTAAATTACATGTTGTTCAAGTGTCGTCCAATTAGTTTCTTTAACTAATTTAACTTAACTAAATTACACGTTGTCCAATTTGTATCTAATTCGCTTGATTCAAACTACATTGAGCACAGATTTTCAGACAGCACAAGATTTTGAAGTGATAAGAAGTTAAGCAAATCCCCTTGCTTTGATTCAAAGTCATGAACATTATATTTACCTCTTAATAAATATTATATTGCCTGTTAATAAACATTATGTTGCCTCTTAATAAACATTATATTGCCTCTTAATAAACATTATATTGCCTCTTAATAAACATTATATCGCCTCTAACTGACTTGGCATGCTAACGACGATCTGTAATGGTTTCACAGGCATTATTTAGCAGACTCTTGTCACTAAAGTTTGAATGACAATGGTGTGCAGGATAGACTAGGCATTAGAATGCTGGACTAACAACCCGGGACTTAAGGGCTCAAATCCCCAACAGGGCAACAAACATCTGCGAGATTCCAGCTCTACCTGCACACGTACTCAAATAATTCAACCCACTTAAACCGAGTACATTGACTGCACATCGTCGATGGTAGAGAACTGGCCACCCCCTTCACCTACCAAGTAAAAAATTAAATCTCTACCACCTCATGCTCATGGCATCATCACAGGCTAGCTTATTGGACTGCTCTGCTCTCCCTGTCTCTGTCTCTCTCTCTCTCTGTCTCTAATCTCCCTCTCTAACTGTCTGTTTCTCTTCTCTAAGGACTTACAAAGTCTTACAAGACTTACAAGGGTCGCAAAGGTTTGTCAGTCACTCATTCAATTGAGTAAAGCGGGGAGGAGACCCGACCGACGACTCCAATTGGAGCGTAGACTCGGAACCGACCTGGGCTGGCGAACCAAAGTCCACCGTGCCCACCTTCTCGTGGTGCGACCTGTTAGTAACCTTTCCGTATGGAAGGGTGAACGAACGGGCACGGATGGCAAACGGGGGGAAGGCAATGGCAAACCACCCCTTATCTTCTGCCAAGAAAATAGTCATGGTGTATCTAAAGAGTGAATCAACGATAGTCACCAAAGGTGAGACCCTCAGGCCTGAGGGTGACTTAATGGCTACTGGGGATGAGCACAGTGTCGAGTCGGGAGATTCAGGTTCTAATGAAGCCACAGGACCAAAGCCGAAAGGACGTCCAGCGGCGGATATGACCAGGAAGCAAAGACTTGACATGAGCTGTAAAAAAGCTATGAAAGTCGGATCATGGAACGTCAGAAGCATGCAGAGTGGGAAGATGGACATCATCCAAAAAGAGATGGGAAGGATGGATATAGCGATACTGGGATTATGTGAGACAAGATGGAAGGGAAAAGGACATTTTAGTTGGAACGGTTTTAAGATAGTAATGTCTGGGCAGGATGAGAGGAGAAGAAACGGAGTAGCAATCATGTGCGATAGAACGAGCGCTGATGCGATAATGGGTTATAATACAGTGAGTGACAGAGTACTGAGTGTAAGATTTCGTGGTGGAAAGATCAACACAACAATCATACAAGTATATGCCCCTACAGCGATGGCGACGGAGGAGGAGCAGGAAGCTTTCTACTTGGACCTGCAAGGAACAATTGACACAACACCGAGAGGAGACATACTGGTGATTATGGGTGACTTCAATGCAAAAGTTGGTGAGGACAGAAATGGAAAGGATGAAGTAGTGGGTAAGTACGGACTGGGTGTACGGAATGAGGCAGGGGAGAGAATGGTGGAGTTCTGTGCTTCCAATGAGCTAAGAATAATGAACACATGGTTCGAACAACCGAAAAGAAGACTTTATACATGGACGACACCGGATGGAAAACACCGGAATCAGATCGACTACGTGGTGGTGAACAAAAGATGGAAGAGCACGATAAAAGACGTAAGAACAAGACCGGGGGCGGATTGCGGAACAGACCACGAGATGATAGTGGCTACATTGCAGCTAAAGTTGAAGAAGATGAAGAGAGATAAAAGACTGACCAGTTTTGATTGCAAAGGCATAACACCAGAATACAGAGTAGAGATAAAGAATAGGTTTGAGATCTTAGAGACAGACGATACAATGGAAGAGCAGGATACGAACACGTTATGGACAAAGATGAAAACTGCGATCCAGGAGACTGCGGAGAAACATGTACCAAAGAAAACATCAAGGAAAACTACCCCATGGTTATCCGAAGAGACCATTGAGGTGGCAATAGAAAGGAGAGAAGCAAAGAAGGAAGGGAACAGGGATAGGGTAAAAACGTTGAATAAGACCTTCCAAAGGAAGGCAAGGGAGGATAAAGAAAACCATCTCAACGAAATGTGCAGAGAACTGGAGGAAGAAGGAAAGAAAGGAAGAACTAAAGAACTGTTCGCAAAGATGAAGGAAATAACAAAGACAGCAGGCCCTAGAATGGGTTCACTCAAGTCGAAGGATGGGAAGATAATAGGAGATGAGGAGGAGATAAAGGAAAGGTGGAGAGAGTATACGGAAGAGCTGTACATGGAAGATGAATGTGTCGAGAAGGAAAACATCAAAATAGAGGAAGTTGAGAACGAACCAGATATATTGGAGGTAGAGGTGGAGTGGGCGATAAAACAGCTCAAGGACAACAAAGCGCCAGGACATGATGGAATACCTATAGAACTGGTAAAAGCGGGAGATGAAGCAGTGGTGAGAACTATTACAAAACTATGCAATCAAATCTGGAAAACTGGGCAGTGGCCGGAGGATTGGAAAAGGTCCGTGTTCATACCAATATTCAAGAAAGGAGATGCGAGAGAGTGTGGAAATTATCGAACGATAGCGATGATATCGCACACGAGCAAAATACTCCTCAAAATAATCCACAAAAGAATGGAGAAGACAATCGAAAGGGAATTACCAACCAACCAAGCGGGATTTAGGAAGGCGCGAGGAACGCGCGATCACATCGCCAATATAAGGTGGATTATGGAGAGACAGAGGGAATACGGGCAACAGGTGCATATGTGTTTTATAGACTATAGCAAGGCATTTGATTGCATAGACCATACACTACTGTGGCAGACGCTAATTGAGATGGGAATTCCGAAGCATTTGATTAAACTACTACAAGGCCTCTATGTGGATCAAGAAGCGGTAATAAGAACTGAATATGGTGACACAGGGAAATTTAAAATAAGGAAAGGAGTGAGGCAGGGGTGCATTTTGTCCCCTTTCCTGTTCAATCTGTATGCCGAGAGAATTATGAGGAGGGCTGGATTGGAGGAGGCAACAGAGGGGGTAAGGATAGCGGGGAAAATACTGAATAATCTGAGGTACGCCGATGATACGACATTATTGGCGGGTAAGAGGGACGACCTAGTCGAGTTAATAAGAAGAGTCAGGAAGGAAAGCGAAAAGGCAGGACTATACTTCAATGTAAAGAAAACAAAGGTTATGACAACTGCAACATGGAAAAACTTTGAGGTGGATGGAGAAACGATAGAGGTAGTATCGAGCTTCACATTCCTGGGATCTATGATAGAGAAGGAGGGAAGAAGTGATATGGAAATAAGGAGGAGGGTAACAATGGGGAAAACGGCAATGAACGGTCTGGAAAAGATTTGGAAGGACAAATACGTGAGCAGGGAAACAAAGAAAAGACTGGTAAGAGCACTGATCTTCCCAGTCGTCCTATATGGATGCGAGACATGGACAAAGACACGGGATATGGAAAAGAAAATCAACGCGTGTGAGATGTGGATTTGGAGAAAGATGCTAAGGATTTCATGGACGGAGAAGAGAACTAACGAATCGGTGCGCGAGGAGCTCGGAATAGAGAGGGAGGAGACACTGCAGCAAACAGCAACTTGGAGGAAATTGAGCTACTTCGGCCATGTGATGAGATCTAACGGTTTGGAAAAGGAGCTGATGACGGCATGCGGTGAGGGACGGAGAAGATGCGGAAGACCAAGGAAGAAGTGGTTGGATGAAGTACAGGAAAAGTCTGGCATGAGACTGGAGGAACTAAGAGAGGCGACTAGGGAGAGGATCAACTGGAGAAGATGCACCAGGGCTTTCGCCAGAGCTCCAGTAGCTGACGGCACCAGGTGACCAGATGAAGGACTTACAAACTCGGTGATGCTCAGGCTATGAGAGACCATCAGAATAAATCAAGTCTTAATTGCCAAACCGACCATGCATACCTTTATCTGCTACAGATTGCAACACTTTCTCGGCTTGCGTTTCTGTTGCTGCATCAAGCAACGCTGTGACAACGAGTTGCGTCATTGCATCTGATCCAGCAGTTGACAACAGCAGAGAAGATGGAACAACCGTTGCCATGTCAACAGACGACGAACTCAGTCGAGATGCAGAGAGAACGCTTGAATCGGCGGCTAAATAAAAGACAAAAAATTCAGACTTAGCACACATTGTGTGTGCCTCTGTGTATGTGTGTGCATCTGTGTATGTGTGCGTGCCTCTATGTACGCATGTGTGTTTCTGTGTGTGTGTGTGTGTTCTGTGTGTGTGTGCATGTGGGCGTCTGTGCCTGTGTGTATGTGTGCCTGTGTGTATCTGTGTGTGTGCACATGTGCATATATATCAAACACAATGGTCTTCTAGCGCTTGCCAATGGAAGGGCTTAGAAAGAGGCTGAAGCCTAAGAAGTTCATGTCTCGGGGGTTGTGTTAGCAAATTATTCCCAGAAGACCATAGCAACACTTCGATGCCAGACTGTGTAAGTTCAGGCCAGTGTAATGACCAATATGCACAGCAGAGCTCAGGGAGAAACCTGCAACCTGGGAGAGAATTAAAGGAATTGACAATAAAAGCTTAAGATAAAAGTTATATTTTAGTTATGCTTGAGTAACTTTAAAATCTGCTCTTAACTGCAGTAGCAAATTTTTTAAAAATGTACGTAATCGTTCTATTAATTAATGTAATACAAGTGCACGCGTCAGATGCAAATAAAGACAACTTACTTGCGTAACATAAGGTCGAGTTTAAATGATGCATCATATTGTTACGTTACTAAAAACTTACAGAGCACGTCTTGCATTAAAGACTATTCAGACGCACTTTCAGCATTGAATCATGGGATATATGAAACATAAAAGTTACCGAAATGAACTTACACATTGAAGTCTGTGTTTCTATCACCCTCTTCGTTTCGCTCACGTCCCCACGTTCATCTTCAATCGGCTGACTCTGCATCATAAAAAACCCAAATAAAATAGATTAAAATACCATCTAGATGCGTCGTAAATTTCAAGTGTATTTTTCCTGAAAAATGCCCTTTAGCAATAATATCAGTTATTAAAATTTGCATGCTCCACAGTATCCAATGCAGAATATACTAACACCCAACAACCCCATTTGCCATGAATGATTCATTATCGCAATCCTTACCCCAAACATGAAGGGCATAGTAGCCAATTGGCCACACACTGGACTTATTTAGCAAAGAGAGTAAGGGTTCAAAGTTCAAGTCACTCAAGATGGATTAGTACTGTATCAGTGACTTTAACCCTTTGAACCCGAAGGGGCGGTTTTCCGGCCCATTATCCATAGAGTTACGGGAGCTCTGGGTTCAAAGGGTTAATAAGCACGTCATTCCCTCACTGTAGCAGACTGTGTGTGTAAAGCATCCTAGGAGTAGCTTGCTACCGACGATACTATAGAAATTGTTGTAATTTTTAAACAACACAATAAAATACAATGCTGCACAATACTTGGGTACAAAATTGGATAGCATAGCATTAGAATTACCTTTATTTCCATTACAACTTCTACCCTTTTATTTATCAATGTTCAGACAATTACTACCCAACCCAAAATGGTGAAGTCTGAGGAGTAAAACATCAAGGTGCAACTAACCACTAGTACAACGACGGCACCTTCATCGGCAGTCATCATCGTAAGGTTGTCGGAAACATTGCTGACAATCAAGTTGACAGGTACATCTTTTGTCTGTTTAGAAAAGACGTTGGTAGTGATGTTGCTGCTGCTGTTACTAGCAACAACCGTCTGCAGTCGACCCCTATCAGTCTTCTTCTGCTGCAATTCCAGTTCGTGAATCCTATGATGAAAAAACAATAGCAAGCTATAACGATGATTCTGAGAGCAAACTGCAGCAGCTTCATAGTTCTGACAGTGAACTAGAACAATTCCACAATTCTCATAGCAAACTAGAGCAGTTCCACAAATCTAAAAGCAAATTATAGTAATTCCATAATTCAAATAGCAAGCAGCAGTATTCCACAATTATTCTGATAGGAAACTATAGAATGTTCACAATCCTAATGCCAAACTTAGGCAGTTTCACAATTCCGATACCAAACTAGAACAGTTCCACAATTCTGATACCAAAACTAGAACAGTTCCACAATTCTGATACCAAACTAGAGCAGTTCCACAATTCTGATACCACACTAGAACAGTTCCACAATTCCAATACAAAACTAGAACAGTTCCACAATTCTAATACAAAACTAGAACAGTTCCATTAGCAAACTCTGGCAGCTCCACAATAATTCTGATACCAAAATAGAATCCTATGAATAATTGAATCATCGTTAGAAAGCTGACCTCTCGTTCCATGACGTCACAACATCGGCCACCTGGTGTTTGATTTCGACGAACGCATCCTCAACCTGAACACCAATGTTATGATCAGCTGCAACACAAGAAACGATGAAGAACTTCAGCAACTGAACAGTTTATGAAAAACAATGAGATATAATTATGTGATATAACTAATAAATAAGAACGAACAACAACTTAAAACAATGATAAACAATAAAAATAATAATTATTAATAAAAAATTAAAATGCTATTTGATAATAATAGACATATTATAAAAAAAGAAGATGAGTAGGGCCTTTCCAGACTTTGATTTTATATTAGGCGTTAGCGAAGTCCCTGAAAGATCTGGATACCTCGGGGCAAAAAAAATAACAACAACAACAATAATAATAACAATAATAAGTTTACTTTTTCTCCAGTTACTATCTTAGTCTTCACAGGATTATTATGTCCTTTGTGGCAAAAATAATAATTACCTTTGAACCAATCAATGTAATTAGTAAGTACTGTTGAAGGATTTCGCGGGCACATTCCTCAATTCTCAAACTATGATATCTAAGTTTACACAAAGAACTGGTCATTCAATAAGAGAAAACAGTAAAACAAAAATTTAGCAACAAAACGCACCCTGTTGCTCCAACCGTCTTGCATTCGTCACTAGAGACTGGACGTACTCGATCTTCTGAATGATCGACTCCTTCTCTTTCTAGAATGCAATAAGAAAACCATTCTATATTTAAATTCCACTTAAATATGTCTTATTATCAAAGCACAGAGCGTGAGTAGAATCAGATGGCATCGCTAATGGATGGATCCCTTTTGACCAGGGTCTATGACAACAGAGGCCGTTACCCCAGTGGGCAGAAATTTGCTTGGTATATTACAGCACTTAATAAGCAATTTGAATCCAGAATTCATGTCATAAGGACAATGAATGCACAGAACCTACAATGTAATGTAATTTGAAACCCATACAGCGCCACTTACAGCACTGACCATTCAGTAGCACATTTAGTGCGAACAAGAGAGTACCCCAAGAGAAGAAACAGCTTTTGAGGAGAGACAGAGATGTAGGAATAGATCTACAAAGAATGGAAGCACATAAAGAGGAGAGAGAGGAGGACATTCCAGAAACAATCCAAAGGATAGAATCGAACGTATCTACCTCCACTTCAAAGACAAGTTCCGTAATATAAGACGTCTGAGATTCGGAAAGCGCTTCTTTCTTCAAGCGATGCAGCTGTTCGAGTATCGCGAGTAACACGGACGTCGCTCTGGAATCAACAATCAACGACAATATTCAAGTAAACTAAGCTCACAAACTGCTTCAATGGTTAAAAAAGAATTCAACATTTCAATACTGCTACTTTTGGCATTAATTAGCCCAAACCTGATGATGCGTAGCTAGCTAGCTATTCCAGATGCTTTTAATATACTGTAAACAATATCCTTTCTCACAAGAGAAGAACTTACCTCAGAAAAATAATAATAATAATAATAAGTCTTGAGAGATCCTGTCTACCTTGGAACAAAATAATAATACTAAATAATAATAATAATAATAATAATTGCTGGATTTTGAAGAGGGTTGATAATAATAACAACAATAATAATAACAACAATAATATCATTATTATTATTACTAATATTATGAGGTACAGGAAAAGTCTGGCATGAGACTGGAGGAGCTACGAGAGGCGACTAGGGAGAGGAGACGTTGAAGAGAATACACCAGGGCTTTCGCCAGAGCTCCAGAAGCTGACGGCACCAGGTGACCAGGTGAATATTCTCCAGATATAGTCTTGAACACCTGAGGATCATAAATACAATGGATAGAATAATAATTATAAACCATAATTATACAGTAATAATAATAAATAAATAATAATAATAATACAATTTAATTACAAATAACGAATTTCAACTACTTCTCATCCCTGCAATACGGCGATAATCATATATCAACAAATATGAAAACACGTTCAACAGGAAAGCGACAACAAAAAATGAAGAGAAAAGAAAAACCTGAAGTGAAGCATCTTTCCATCGTCGTCCTGTTGTTGGAGGGTGAATTCTGGGGGAAGAATTGCGACAACGATGGGTGGAAAAGCCACTTCCCTTAGAGTAATGTTCGAGTACCTGGACAGATAAAGACATGATGAATCAATCAACAACTGTTCAATCAACACAACCACTTTAATCAACCAACATCAATCAATCAACTTCAATCAATCAACTTCAATCAACAACTGTTCAATCAACTCATCAAAGATATGAGTTAACCGTCCAGAACAAAATCAAAAGTGATAAAATTTTAAACTGCTCTTTTTAGCCAATGCTGGACCACCCCCGAGTAGTTTCCATGAAGAGGTGCTATAGATGTAAATACTTGAATGAATGAATGAATGAATAAATGAATAAATGAATGAACGAATGAATGAATATACATAACAAAAATGACCGCCCAATGACAAAGCAAATCTATGTTGAAATGAAAGCCAACGACCAATTCAAAAATGCTTAACCCGTCACCAGCCAAAGTGCAGCAAATGGTATGGGGAATCCCACACCATAGGTCAGCAATGGTTAACAATTCAATCCAGAAACTCAATTAGAACTCTAAACACTGAACGGAAAGCCATCAACAGAATCCAACGCACTTGAACGAAGCGACGATTTGTTGGTTTCCAAAGTACTGGAAATGATCGTGATGGAGCGAATGGTGACATGTTCCGTTCGAACGTCGAACGTATTTCGTGGCATGGAAACGCAATTCCATGTACTTTGCAAACGACATCTGATACGCTTCAGCAGACAATGGAATCTTGGGACTGAGCTGGAGAAACAATGGCAATTGTTATGGACAACAAAACTTAAATATATAAACAGACTCATCGCCACCACAACCACAATCACCCCCACCATTAAGACCAATATAACCAATAACACCAAGACCACCAACATCACTAATATATCCCCAATTTCACCAGTATCACCAATACCACCAAGATCACTAATGTCACTAATACCACCAACACCACCAATTTCACCAAAACCACTAATATCACCAACACCACTAATTTCACCAATACCGCCATCCACCGGCACCACTAACATCACCAATACCGCCAGCACCACCAACACCACCAGTCACCCACTACCATCATTACTGCCAAAAAATCTGTTCAATATGATTCTAAACATGTAACATCTAATACTTCCATATTTAGAAGAACCCACTTACTCGTTTACACTTGCGACACCAACTCCACACATAAATGGCGTCTGGAGGAGTGAAGACCGGCGCATCCAGTTTCTTCAGGACGACCTGGATGGACGCGCTCCCGTGCACAAACCGTCGCACATGATCGACCATCGGTGTGTCGCACGTCCGATTGACACAGCGATACGACTCGGAGAAGCAATACTTCTCGAGAAATCCACCGAGCGTTATGTCCGTTCGACTGTAGAAATTCATCGTCACCGTCCTGCATTTAAAAAAAAAAAAATTAATAGGAAGCAAAATGTGAATAAACTTGAAGCAAGTCCTTCACCTACAATTGCTCGGGCACTTCGGCGTGAAACTCTGACGCAGTGTCCGCACTGCAGTCGGGAGTGCCTCTGACTAGAGCTTGAAGGGGCGCTAGAGAATTGGAAAAATAAAAAATAAATAAAATAAATGAATAAATAATTCATATATTTACTCATTAAAACACTTGCCACAAACACACACGCATATACATAAGCATGTATATACACACACATTAGGTATAATCTGGTGTATGTATACATTGTTGTCCTCTTTGGTCCTCTGCCTTTCTAGGCAAAATTGTGCGCCCAGTGGCGCCATTCGGTCAAGATTTCGACTTGCTGTAGCTCTCCTTCATTATAGAGCCCAATAACATCATATACATTCTAATATAAGAATTTAATCTTGTCTTCTATTCATAAACATTATACCTAGATCTATAAGTGGATAAGTATTAAGTAGTACAGGATAATGAACTGCAAAGAATGATTGTCTAGTGACAATTTGTAATAAGTGACCTTGCTAGCAGAACCTTCAATTCTTTTGAGTTTTCCCATTGTCACTGATTTTAAAAAGAATACACTGACTTTTATGCTTGAACTGTTTTTTGGTGAACAATAAAACTGTCCTCTTCTTCTTCGGCCAAGGCTGTTTTTACGGAATTTTTTGAACTGCACAACCCCTTATTTTTGTTCCAATCCTCCATGGTAAATTGCTTCCAATCGGAGGACAATGACCTTTTTTGTTAGTTTTAACTGTACAGAAGTGCTTCTACAGCTGCACAAATCCATTTAGAACTGCACAATTTTTGTGTACAACTGCACGTTAAAAAAGCCCTGCTTCTTCGTAGAAAAAGCGTCTCCCGCGTGCATCTTACCATGGAAAAACGCACGGATGTGGAGCGTTAAGCGACTGCATGGAGAAGCTGCTGAAGAGAAGACTGATGCGCTGATGATGAACAGTATCCAAACAATCGACCATTGTCTCCGATTCTTTCGCTGGCGCTCGCACTTTGTTTTGCGTTGGAATGCTAATCAGGAAACCGTTTTGCGCACACGCAAACGGTATCCTTCCGCCTCTCGCTCGGAAGTCGGCAAGCTCAGCCTGAAAATTTAAGCAATGCCTGAAAGTAGAAGTTCTAGGAGCATCTTCCTATGCTAGAATGAAAAATAGTCGTGAGAACAAAAGTGCTAGCGACTTCATTTCATGTGGCCGAACCGATATGAATCGGCCAGCACTATTTTCTTTGAGTAAATGACAGTTTGCAAAAAATATGTCGTATATCTATGCACCTGCACCCCCCCCCCCCCATACCAAATGTTCGATGCATTCTCAGGAAACCATGCAAATTTATTAAATTTAATACAATTATCTAAAACTTTACATCGAAATACAAATGCAGTTAAACATCACAGATTATTACGTAAGCAATCTGTATTTACTCATATCCGAAATCAGCACACAGTACATCATCATCATCATCATCATCATCATCATCATCATCATCAAGGGCGAGCCCCACTCCGGAGCGTAGCCGTCTCCACAATTCTCCGCCAACCACTACGGTCCTGCGCACTTCTCCAAGCTGCGTTTAGTCCAAGGCCCAGCGGTCTCAGGTCTGCGTCGATCGTCCGAGTCCATGTGTGTCTTGGTCGTCCAACCGGTCTCTTCCAGGTTTTTGGGGGGCCACGAATCATGGCGCGCAAAGCTCTGGCATGGTCTTGACTGCCATCGCTTCGTGCGAAATGGCCAAACGTTCTCAGTCTCCGCTCTTATTGTGGAAAACACTTCGGCGTTTAAATTCCCTTGGTAACTCGCCAGGCAAACGCAAGGTAGTCAGATGGACGAGTCATTCAGGAATAAAATGGGTCATCCAGCGGTGTACTGACTCGCCGTGCCCTTATCCGCCCTCAGGACCGTTGCCTCCATGAGGTCATCCGCTCCCTCGGCCGTTGAGGTCTTCACCCGTAACCCTGGGCAGGGGATGCAGTTTAACGTCATGCTCAGGACACAAACAGTACATCCAAAAGCAATTTACCTGTATGCGTGAATCGGTGACAGGCGACGACAACTTATCCGTAACAAACGGATGTGGAGGCAGAAACAAAACATCGGGAAAAGCAGCAGCAGCCGTCATCGTCGCCAATGCCATCACGGCGCCTTCCACCTCCGACGACTTCCTCCACTGATTCGCATCCTTCGCTTTCGGATGAAAAGCGTCCGACCGGAACACGTCCGACGGAAAGCACGCCCTCAGCTTGCACCTCGACCCCGCCTCCGTCTCCAGGTACGGCAGATCGACCTTGACGTACGGCGAGATGGTCAGCGTGACCTCGCCGAGCGCCTTCTTGAAGCGCCCCCTCGCGTTCCGCCCGTCCTCCCGCAGCGGGGGCGCCGACGAGTAATCGAAAATCATCTCGTCGTTCAACATCTGGTAGCTGCGCAGCGGGTCGGAAAGATCGGTCACCGGCTCACTCGTTATCGCCTCCTTCCTCATCACCGCTGCACTGGCTTCCTGTTCGGGCTGCTTCGGAATTTCCGAGCTCGACGCGAGCGCCGCTCGGCCGCCGCCGTCTGCTCCGCTCTCGGAATCCTCCTCCGCGTTCTGCTCAACGAACACGGAGTTGTTGGCGTCGTCCGGTTCGTTGTCGAGGCTGCTGTAGTCGTACGCTGTCTCCCCGCTGTCCGGTATTCGCTGAAGTGCGGACGGTTGCGCATCGTCGCTTCGATGCGTGGCGCCGTTCTCGATCGGTCGATCGGTGACGTCGTCCATCTGCGGAGGGATCGCGAGTTCGTCGAGAAGGAATTCGAGTTCGAGGCAGGAGTGGTAAGTGGCGTAGATGATGAAACTCAAGATCTCTTTCACCTGTACATTTGTAAAAAAATCAATTAATAATAATCTTCGTTTCATTTCAAACTGATGCAACGCAGTATGATTACAATTCATACAATGAACGGATGATCATGAGTTATTAACCCTTTAATGCCGAGAAGGTAGTAAAATGTATGGGAAGTCCTATACCCCCCCGGTATTAAAGGGTTAAAGGAGTTGAATTTAACTGTTGGCAGCCAACAGGGGAGGGCATCCATCACATCCTACTACTCAGTTTACCAACGCCATCTGCCGATTGGAAGGTTGAATGGACCTGTGGAAGAGAAGCGGTAAACGATTCCATATCCGTGCTAACCATTACTCTAACCCCCTGCTGTAGCGGTTGTACTTGTCTAGAAAACAATCTGCAAGTTACAGTTTCGATTCACTCTTCAATGATGATTGATATAAGTGGTTAGTGTCGCCTGCAACTGATCTTGGACACTCGGCAACGCTGCCATGAAAAAACAATAGCAGTGTCACTCTGCGGGTGAGAATTGTCTTGATTTTATTCAGCAACATCACTTTCACATGCAATGCCTATTACTCTCACATGTTCCTTTACCATAGCCAAGTTATAATAGTTCTCCTTACAAGAGAAGCTGAATTGATAATTGCACAAAATTACTAGATTTAACCCAATAGTTTCAAAATCTAAGCTATCAAGCCATGCGAAGAAAACTCAGAATCAGCCAACTAACCCTTCGTAGTTCACCAATTGCTCCTCCTCTCAGCGTAACCGTACAACCGAGATGAATATCACATCCGTCGAAATACATCAGCGTCTTAGTCGCACCTGTCAACAAACACAGATTCCAACCATTGTCTGCATAAACGCAATTCCTGCAGACATTGCTTTGCTACCGTTGTTAGTAGTCAGTTATTAAAAACAAATAGTCATTATGATTTTGATATTTCTTTCTGCCACACAAGCTAGCTTTCACAAAACTTCTCAGAAAATCTGTTATCTTTACCTCATAACTTTCTGTTTTTCTCTAACTCAGAAGGTAAAAAGACAAAGGCGGATCATTTTAGTTGAACGAATTGGATTACAGAGAGAAGGATACGAATATCACTGTACCGGGTAGTTCACACAATTTCACCGAATGCGGCCTATCACTCGCGTTCAATAAACAAATACGGTTACATGTATGAGCTATATTTAAAAATTACCGTCTTGAAGAGTGAACGTGTGCAGATAAAAGTTCCGACATGTTCCCATCGTTGTCTTGGTAACGAGTCCATCGATCGACGTGGCAACCACGGCTCGTGTCATGCGAGCAACACGCTCCATGACGGTCTAGATTATAATAATACCAATTATTATTATTATATTATTATTATTATTATTATTATTATTATTATTATTATTATTATTATTAGATAAAACATGACAGTCTAGATAATAATAATTTATTATTATATTATTATTATTATTATTAGATAAAACATGACAGTCTAGATACATGATGCAAATATATTATTTATTACAGAGACATCTAAATATGTATACGAATTCATGTATCCAGACTTTTATGAAGCACATTTTATGAAAAATCCTTCAAAACTGCCAAGAACGTGGTTGTAGAAGAGGAATCTGAACAGGTAGGTCTTAACATAGCTAGGAAAAGTAACATTTTAACACTAAAATTCACTGGGGGAAAAATGCAGCTTATTGCTATTAAAGCGTTAAAGAGACAGCTTGGAAGTGATGACTAGGATTAGGATTTGGGTATTCATCTTTTCTCCCCTTGGTCTAAGCAGGCAATCAGATTATTGGCAGCAAGGTAACTGAATTAGACATGCCACAGAAGGTATTTTCCATTCAATTGTTAAATTTACAAGATTTGAGAATCGCACACTTACTGCTTTAACGTTAAGAACGAGCGTTATTCCAGCATCGAGAAGGAAACCTTGCGCCAATCGGGAAACCGTCTTCTCCACGAGTAAAATGTCCGGCTGCAACTTCGCAATTCGACTGACGCAATTCTTCAGGAATTCATTCTCCTACAAAAAGATCACAGCTGTTGAAACATGATTTGAATCACCATGTACATGCAGATCTACTAGATAAAAAATCGTCCCCCGATCTGCTACAGTGATGCCTATTACTTGTATTTTGAACAGCTATGTGCTAAGACATTTTCCAAGCTCTTCACTGCTGCCCTGGTGAATGAGGGCCCCATGTTTATTCACTCATAAAAAACCATAAACCATAAATTTTATTGAACCCAAGAAACAGTGATGACATCGAAAAAAACAATTAGATTAGAAAAAACAGACAAACAATGGATCAACTACCGGTACATGACCCTAAGGAACCTGGGTTCCACTACTTAGCCACCTGCAACAATGAAATAAATTCATGTACTGCATGTGGCTGGGCTGGGAGCGCTCCTGAGTAGCTTTCTTGTAGTGGAGCTATATAATCCATAGAAAGAATGAACGAGTGAAAGAATACAGCATTACTACTTAGAAAAATACAGTACATTACTTTATGCCACATTGTACAAATATATTTTAAAACGTTAAGTTATACAGCTTTTCAAATGTCAATATCTAAATGCAAAGCCGCAAACTTCAAGCAGGTCAATAACTTGTGACGTCCTGACCTGAAGAATCTGAGGCTCGAGTGACGAGAACTTATTCTCGACTCGCTGATACTCGATCGGAGCTCTGAGCAGAAGTATGCGCGGATTAGTTATTGACTGTCTCATCTTCTTGTGAGCGACATTCTTTGTGCAGACGACACCACTTATGATGCAAGTGTTTGACTTCAATTCACCTGACACCTAAAAAATCAGACAAATTATTCAATGCAGCACTTTCGTCCAAGCGCCATATGGATATAAGCACGATGTTATGAACAATATAAATCTGAACAGACTGTCCCAGACAACCCCAAATGAGACCATCAGCAATATTAATCAATCAATCAATCAATTTTTATAAACTCAGAAGAAAAGTATTAATACAGGCAACCGCAAGACAAAAGTAGACAGTTATTTATCAAATGTGTTTTTTTGAATAAAAGTAATTTGCAAGTAAGTTGGAGCAGTGGTTCAAAAGAATTCGAAAGAGACCCTTAATAAGAAATATTTTGACTTAATTCTGCCCAAACTTTAATGCTTTTAAAAGCACATTCCAGTTATTCCTTGAACGCACCACATAAATTCACTTACGTGCAGATTGTGCATGCACACGTCATAATGTCCCTCGGCATGTTCATACAAAACTGCTGTAACACTACATTAATAAAAATCACTCTTACCCTCATCACACCATGCTACATTACACTAACTACACCACACAAACAGTCTGCACACCATTCATTCAAACACTATGTGAAACAATGACGAGCATTAAAAAATGTATTCATCGATATATTAACTTGGAAGCATCGCAAAGAATGGCCGACCTTTTTAATGCGAACGTATTGTCTGATGTCCATCTCGTCGTTCTCCCTTCGAACGTCCGGACGAACGATCTGACTGACCTTCTGCGCAGTGGTCAGTATCGTGTCGGCCCATTTGCTGGACAATCCATTCTTGTGCAACAACTGCATGACCAGCACCGTCATGTGCTCCCTCTCGATTTTACTATGGAACAACAGAATTACCATAGTAACTGTCACAATGCCACAAACCATTGTATGTATGTATGCGTATGAACATTTATTTTTTATTTATTTCAATTCAATTCACTTTATTGCAACCAGAAAACAAGAAGACAACAAAAGTAGAAAATATGCATGCATTGGCTACAAAGGTATGGACATCCCTTTATTGTTACACTAAAATTTAAATTATATTAAATTAAATTAAAATTTAATTAATTAAAATTAACATTTAATTCAGTTAAATTTATATAGCGCCTTACAATAACGTCATGAAGGCACTTGCTTTGGATGAGAATGAATTTAATCAATAAAACTTTTTATTGCAACCGCATTGAATACATCAGCTAAGCATTGATTATATTTACATCTAGAACGTTAAACTCTTTATCATCTGCTGCAACTATACCAAGCAATCTTACAGTGTTGCTATCAGTTGCATTAACAAATGACAGCTGCCAAACACTTTCTGAAAAGGATTGCTAACTGGAAAATTCGCAATGCACTGGAGCGCAAGTAAGCTTACCTGAGTTGGTTCCTGTAGACGCTGTTACGCAAGTCGTTGCCATGGACTTCACTGGACTGTTCCGTTTCTTCTTGGTCTACACTCAGACTGTCAACTGGAATTCGGCTGCTACCTTGAAAGGCCCCTGAAACAGCCAAAAAATTATCCCTATCAATCAAGAAATGTAAAAACAGTCAATTAACGATGGCAAAACAAGATAGCAGACAACATAAATGCCTCCACGAGACTCTTGCAAGGTGCTATATAAATGACCATATGCAAATAAGTATACATACTTTACATAGTATACATACATGTACATAATCATAGGCGTACGGGAGGTTTCAGAAGTGGGGGGGCAAAGATTGAACTTCTGCCCGAAAAATTTATCCGGCCAAAAAGTTGGTCGCCCGCGACTATTTTTGCCCGAAAAACCAGACTTGCCCGAAACTTGACGACCTTTTTTTTTTTTAGTAGTCCGCGACTTTTTTCCCTGAAAAACCAGACTTGCCCGAAACTTGACGACTTTTTTTTTTTTTAGTCGTCCGCGACTTTTTGCCCGAAAAAACCACCAAACTTGCCCGAATTTGGGGGGGCAATTGCCCCCCTGCACCCCCGCCTCGTACGCCTATGTACATAATAAGACTTTTGTAAACTGTAAGAGAGTGTTGGACTTGAAAAGTGACTGAAAACATGGGGATCATTTATTCGCATTCATTGCCGACAGCTGCATGGTGAAAATATCAACAATGATGATGATGATGATGATGATGATACTATCAAATGACTGATGATGATGATTGCAACGATGATTGATAATGAGGGTGGGTTGGGAGTGCTCCTGAATAGTAACCTTAAAGGGGCACTACATAAATGCTCGTAATGAATGAATGAATGGTCTTTCAATTCGCTTACCAGAGAAACCTGACGACATTCCGAGGCTAAGACTCGACCCAGCAAGAAACGGTTCGACAGAATCTTTATTGTCTGTGAATTGAAACAAAAGAACAATTAAACCATGGTAACCACCGACAGTAATATCACAACATTACGCAAAAGTATACCTCAATATTTAAGTACTTCTCAGAGTTCACCAATAAATAAAATGGAGTTCTGAATATGATGTCACTGGGAGCGCCTCTGAGTAGCCAACCTTTGAAGGGGCGCTTTCTGGAGCTCTTACTGAATCATTTTTTTATTAAACTCTTAACCTGTGTTTTTCTGTCATGCTAGATTCTGGAGTACTTCTGAGTAGTCTCAGTGCTCCACTTGAAGAGGTACTACAGAAATTCTTTAATGACTGGTTGAATGAATGAAAAAAATCCTTAATAGCACTGTAACTGAAACCTTGGCCGGTGACAACAGTTAACACCGGTGTAATCCTCTCGATTTGTTCCGATGCAAGCAACGGTGAGTCGACAAAGAACACCGACTTAGCGGTGATGTCTGGACATTCGTCTCGTGGGGCGGAAACCGTTGATGGGATCTTGTTGAGTTCACCCGACAACTCTGAAAAATATAAGAAGAAGAAAATTGTTTACAGTTGCCAGAAATCTTCTTAGCATCATCACCTTTCAAAAGCCATCTCCACGGAGTGATAATGGATTTTAAGAAAAATTTAGCAGAGTCCTTGTGGTGTACATTTTAAACAAATACGTAAAATCAAATTTTCTATGATAGTTTGTTAGCAGATGCATTTTCAGTTCTATTTAGTTGTGCACGTGTAGTGACTTTAAAAATCTGCTTCTGTCATCTGTCAAAGCTTATTTTATGTCATCTTTTTAAGCAATGCAAGCAAGCGAGTCAGCTGCAAATAAAGGCTACCTACTTACTCACATACCATTTACCAACTGGACTCATCATGTGTCTAGCCAAGCCATCAAATGCTAAGCAGGTGCCTCTCAAGTCTGTACATACATTACATAGCACTACTTTTTCAACAGTAAAATTAACATTCATTTTGGCTTTCATACAACGATGTTTTGCTTATTCAATATTCATGGGTTTATTTATTTTTATTAGAAGCACTTATATAGCGCCTCTTCCAGAGTACCTGCTCCGAAGCATTCCCGACCCAACCTTGTTTAAATACCACAGTCTTAAGACTAGAGAAGATTACTTGTCAATCTTCAATAAATCAATCAATCAATCACTTTGGCATTCAAACAAAGCACTTTGACAGAGCGAGTGGAGCATAAATACGTCCTAACCTAACTGTTCATCCTTGATCTCCTTGAACCACTGAGGTTCATCGTCTCCATCCGACTCAACAACCGACGACGATGGAGTCGATAAATCCGGAGTGCTATCACGCAGCGCCATCTGTTGACACAAACAACATCGCAATCGTACGATACATATAATTACATAATTGCATAGCATCTCTGCAAGACAAACTAGTTGCATGCAATTCTTGCTAGCATAGGATAATGCTGAAGTGATTCAGGAGAAAACTCACATGTGTTTGTCAAACTCACATGTGTTTGTCAAACTCACATGTGTTTGTCAAACTCACATGTGTTTGTCAAACTCACATGTGTTTGTCAAACTCACATGTGTTTGTCAAACTCACATGTGTTTGACAAACTCACGTGTGTTTGTAAAACTCACATGTGTTTGTCAAACTCACATGTGTTTGTCAAACTCACATGTGTTTGTCAAACTCACATGTGTTTGTCAAACTCACATGTGTTTGACAAACTCACGTGTGTTTGTAAAACTCACATGTGTTTGTCAAACTCACATGTGTTTGTCAAACTCACATGTGTTTGACAAACTCACGTGTGTTTGTAAAACTCACATGTGTTTGACAAACTCACATGTGTTTGACAAACTCACGTGTGTTTGTAAAACTCACATGTGTTTGACAAACTCACATGTGTTTGTAAAACTCACATGTGTTTGACAAACTCACGTGTGTTTGTAAAACTCACATGTGCTTGACAAACTCACATGTGTTTGACAAACTCACATGTGTTTGTCAAACTCACATGTGTTTGTCAAACTCACATGTGTTTGACAAACTCACGTGTGTTTGTAAAACTCACATGTGTTTGTGAAACTCACATGTGTTTGTAAAACTCACATGTGTTTGTAAAACTCACATGTGTTTGTAAAACTCACAGAGCAGAAGAAATTGGTTGGCTGGTGGGGACTCAAGTTTCAGTTTCACAAATGGCCATAAAAATTATCAGTCCCATTCGCTATAATAATTATTGTTACGTCATTTAAAAATCATTCATCATCAATGTCCATTGTCCATCATCTACCAGCATCACCATCACAATCATATTTAGCATCCTACATAATACATCGTTGTCGTCATCATTGTCATCGTCGTCGTCATCATCATAGCTATGATTACGATAATGACCATCATAGTAAAGACCCAAGAACATATGTGATCATGTCACTAATGGCACTTGAAACTACATCATAATACGTCTTGATTACACCCACCACCATGTCAATTTCAAAGCAACACAAACAAAGACACCTGGCGCCAATTTAGAACAAGAACAATACGTTGGCCAACTAACTGACCTCTGCTGGGCGATAGGACGTGTAGTCATCCTTAAAGATAGAATCATTCATTGACGTACTCTCAAGCCATTTCGCATCCAACAGGACCTGACCCAACGCAACCGCCTGCTCTCTAGATCAACAAAATAACTGAATAAACAATTGATTAAAAAACAATTGATAAAAACAAAATATAAAAAAATTAATAAAAAAACAATTGATCAAAAAACAATCGATCAACAGACAGTGAAACCAGAATTTACAGGTCAAAGCCGAAACCATAAACTCACAACTGATTGTACTCGGTCAACGCCAGTCCCAAGCATGGATAAAGGAGGGCATCAGACACATTGGAGCAACAGAGTTTACTAACTGCAATTCAAATGTGCGACACAAGAGTCACTCCATGCATTTACCGTGTAGTCCCAACTTTCGGTATCGAACTATTGCTGTACTACCATTATCACCATCACCTCTTATGCTACTTTCAATTATCATCAAATCTTCAATCGGACCACATGACAGAATTGTCCAACAATTGGAAAACTTAACAAGGAAAACCTTTTTAACAAGAATGCTTTATTTATAACACTTAATTTCACGCAAGCCAAAGTGTGGCTGTCCAATTGGATGAATACAAAATATACATACTCACTTACTTACTTATCTTTAGTTTAGTCGCCAACCTTGACATAGCCTTGTTCTTGTCGATAAGCCAGTCGACAATATGTCTTCCTGTCATGCAGTTTGGATAGCTGCGTAGACGATACCGATGCGTCTGGGTGACGATGCCATCTGTCGGATTCTTCATTAGAAGCCAGAGATCACGCAGTTGTGCTGGGTCCTTTCATACAACAGTTAAAGCATACACAAGTTAGAAAACACAGCAATCAAGTTTATTGTACACCATTTCACCTAACTTCATTTTACATGCAAAGACAAAGCATTACAATTCCAGTGACAATGGGTAATACACTACGGAACCTAAGTTCGGCTAAATCCTTATTACAAGCATACGAAACTGATTACAAGATGAACAGAAAGCTGACCTGTAACACCGGCATTCGCTCTTCACAGCAAGTTTCCATGTTGCACAGAGGAGACTCAAGGTCAGAGCTACTGCGAGATCTGGAACAACCAACAGTCATCAAATGCGATTGAAAAACAGAAACAATTAACAAATTCGGCACTCCTACCGGTGCCCAATGCAAGTGTTTTATGGTTTTGGCTTAAATTAAGACTATAAATTCCTACTGGTCAATGAAACCAACAAGTTTTGGAAGCAAGGTTCTAATATTATCTCCTGTTCAATGCTCTGTGCATAGACAACGTCACAACATACAATACAACAAATTTCCAGCACAGTCAACTAATTTGAGGCACGGTGGTGTAGTGGGTATGTTCGTTGCCTCGCAGCCAGAGGGTTGCAGGTTCGAATCCACCTCAAGTCCCTGTGTAGGGACCTTGGGCAAGTCCTTCACTCGAAATTGCTCAGCGCTTCAGCGTGAAACTCTGAGGCAGTGTTCGCTCTGTAGTCGGGAGCGCCTCTGAGTAGGGAGCTTGAAGGGTCGCTATGACAAGTGCACATACAAACAAATTGCATTGCATATAAAACACAAAATAGACCAGAAGACCGCACATCATCCAGATATATTCCACCTTTTCAAATCCTCGTCGAAAATCGACGACAGCCGATGGGACTTTGAGGACCTCCGAGGTCCGAGGTTGTTCAGCATGGCGCTACCACTTCCTGGGTCCGACATCTGGCCGACGATCGTCCTTGAAGGTGACTCGTACATTTCTCTCGTTGACGCTGCTTGTGAATCTGGAAGAGCTGCCACCTGGTCAAGGTCATCGCCGGGGCCGTCGAGATTGTCAGCGTAATGTAAGACGATCTTGCAGCAATATGTGCAGACTCGTAATGAACCTTTTGAAACACAACCATATGGGCAATCAAGGACATTGAACAAGAATGCAAATTATTATTGCTTCTGTTATAATAATTTTCACTTCTATAATTATAATTCTTTTTACCTAAGGTTTCAAGAATTTCTAGAGATTTGGAAAAATTGCTATATCAGTATCATTATTGCTATATATAAATATTATTATTATTATCATTATTACTACTAATATAACCATTACAATTGCGTTCTGTATGTCAGAGGTACGTACATATGATCCCAAAGTTGTGACTTAAAAGAGGGTCCAAAGAATAAATTTTTGGGTTTACTTAAACATCCTCCATTTATAACTATAACTGTTAAAATTATCAGTACACAATGTTTCAGTATCGCTACCTAATTAATAACAAAGCATGAAAAGAATGATGGCAGCGAGAAAATGTGAGTAAAGGACTTGCTTTTAGGCCTAAAAAAAATGTTGTGTTTCCGGTAACAGAGCTAAAAAAAATTGGGTAGGTAGGTAGGTCGGAAAATATTTTTATTTTGGTAAAATATTTTTATGCAGTGACTATCCGAAAAAGTATAGCCCACTAGTCTTTTTTGCACGCTGAAACAAAGTACGTGTTCTAAGCAAGTATAAACTGCCTATTTCCCGACTGTCTGCACCTAAAACTGCTCTAGAAACAGTCCTATTAATTTTATTTTGTTGACGTCTCTTATGTTTTGTCAATACAAATGCTAAAAAAAATGTTAATTTAAATTTTTAAAATTTTTTTTTTTTAAATAAAAATTTTTTACAAAAATATTTGAGTCGCGGCCGTAAAAATGGGTCGGTCGGGTTACCGGAAGCACAACAACTTTTTTTACGCCTTAGGTCTTCATTCTAAAGCAAGAGCCTCAACTAATTGGCTAACAAATCACCAGCCATGTCACTGGAAAGTCAACAATGTCACCTTTCTGCACACAACACCACCTGTTAAGACCCACCTGTGAATCCCATGATTTTGCCTGGCACCTCCTTGTTACAGCACTGACTGCAGAAGATCTGGCCACAGATGCGACAATGATGTCGACGACGAAACGCGTGGAACCGACTGTTACAGTCGTAGCATTCATGACAATTGCTGTCTGGCATCCAGTATTGCTTGAAGTCACTGTCCTTGTATGCCTGCGGTGTCTAAATAACATACAATGCGTGTCTTATATATTCATATATTCACATGTGATGCAAACATAATTTAAACATATGGAAATGTATGTATACAAACATGCACACAAACATAAATACACAAATGCTCTCAAACAAGCATACACACATGTGCATAAACATACGGCATATACAATTATACATGTATGCATACCAACATTTATACACACAAACACACATACATGCACACAAACATACATACACAATCATGCAAACATACATAAACACACAAACAAATACACACACAAACATACACATATGTACACAATACATGCACACAAACATGCCTACATGCATACAAAAATACATACACACACATGCAAACATCGTATTTGTCCTTCAGATAAAAGATAATGTTCAGCAAGATAACATTTCAGCCGACTATAACTATCATTGCTGATGAAGGAGAACAACAGCTACAGCACTTGTCTTAATCAAACCAATTTTTACAAGACAATCAAGTCAAACAAACCTGACTGCTACCAGCAACAATTCTCCGCAACCTCATCAGCACACTAGGAAGCGTCCTGGCTGCCGGTTCCAACGTAGCGCCAGCTGCTGAAGATGTCGGCATATCGCTCTTTCCATCCGCCAACTCCGTATTGGAATCGTCTGGAAAAATTATTTCACATCCAGATATACATGAAGAATGCCGAAGAATTGTCAAGAAACCAATACAAGAGCTAGTAAGACAGCTCATCGTAGAAATGCTTTTCCAAGAAGAGGAAGGTTGAAATGGTTGATACATGTGACTTACTAGGGTACCTTTTAAGCTACGATTCCATTTACAATTTACTTTGTCAACCATTAAGTGCACAGAGGCTTCGAATAGTTTCCATGAGTTTGTCAATCTGGCAAATCATAACAATAGTCATAATACAATATTAATAGCACCACAAATCCTGTATTGCAACTGCTTTACTGTGTCTCAGTTGGCCCATTGTTGTGAAATGGCATTTCTGCTGTAACTGACACTGATATATATCTTAAGGCACCACATGGCGTTCTACTACCTTCTACGTGTAGAAACAGTAGTATCCTTCTTTTTGAAGAAGTCCATCGCACTGGGAGCACCTCTGATTAGATTGCACTGTGAGAAGCACTTTATAAGTCCATAAATCGAATAGAAAAGAATAGAAATTTCAATAGATGTTCATTCACAATGTCGTACCTGAAGCAGGCAATTCAGCTTCATTGCCATTGATTGGTGTTTGGCTTTCCCCCGTACAAAACTGATCCAAATCTTCTTGGTTGTAAGCAGGCTCTGAGAAGAAAAACAATAAAACTTGCATTTACAGACAGTAGATTGCAGGCTGCTTTACTTAATAATATTTCACAGACGAATCAAATCACGTCAAGTCAATTTTATTGCAGTCATCAAACCAAAGCAAAAACAAAACATAAGAAGATCAATGTTACACATCTGCCAGTCATAATACAATACAATACAATACAAATCACAATCCCATTGTGTTAATTTTTCTCGACTATTAGGCCAGAAAAAGACATGGTGTTTTGATTTCAAGATTTATTGTCCAACCCTTTCCCTACAGGAATGAAGCATCCATCATATTTGGCTTCATTCTCGCAAGAAACTTCTAAATAACTCCCTCAATGCATTTTTACAAACTCGAAAATATACCTCCGCTCCGTCGAAATATCCTTGAAAGGATTCCCGTTGATTGTCGGATATCTGCACTGTGCGGAGCAAATTCCGTCAGCGAAGTTGGACTGTTGGGGTTTTTATGTGTCATCATTTGTTCCGGTATATTAAACATCGGTCACTGCGTGAAACTACAACAGAGCAAGAAATTTACGCTTCAGTACGGTAATTGCAAAACGTCATGTTAACCACTGGGACAACAAAAATGAGTATAGCAAGCTAATAACGATAAGGTTGGTGCCAATTCTCAACTAAACACCTCTTTTGAGGCACTTGTAAACCAACCTGCCAAACTCACTGTCACTGATATCTGGTGGGTGCAATCCAATGCATACAAATTACTAAAAATAAAGATAATAGTGATAAAAAAATTATAATAATAATAACAATAATAATAATAACAATAAAAATAATACGCTCTTCTGAGAGTTTTCTAGAGCCTGAGGGATTACACTTACCTCGGGCGAATAAAAAAACGGTAAACACGCACACTGAGTGCCCGTACTCCAAACAATATGGCTGCCAACGAATGCCGTAAAATTAGAACGCGACCGATCGACGACATCGCAACATGCATCTCAACATGCAAAGCGTGAGGGTCGGTTAGGGCTCAGGTTAGGCGCCGTGAGGGTCGGTTAGGGTTAGTTTTAGGGTTAGTGCAATCATTCTGCTGAAATTGAAGCTGAATTGATGAACAATGTCGTCTATAGGTCGCGCTCTAATTTTATCGCATTCCTTGGCAGCCATATTGTTTGAAGTACGGGCACTCAGTGTGCGTGTTTACCAAAAAAAACAGTAGTAGAAGCAGTAATTGTGACTAGAACGCAATCGGCATTAAAGAATCATTAACGTCCTCAGACCTGGTCCCTGGATATAGAATTCACAGTCAGGGTGCCACCTTCGCAATGCAGTCTGATAGAATAGGATCAAACGTGCTTGGTGACACACGTCGAGCGCACCCAAGTGATGGCTGAATCGGTTAATCAAATCAGTTTTAAATTTTAGATGAATCGAAAAGCATCCGGTTTTTGCGTTCTATCATTTCCTGCTTGAAACACGTTACTGTTAACTTGAAATAATATTAAATTCATTTTCTGTTCCTAGGAGTTAAACGCTGACACACCTACGATGGGAATCACAGGTCAATAAAATCCCACGCACGTAAGCAAACTTACACAACTAAAATATTTCACAGCAAGACTATCTTATTCACATAAAAATTACATAACGTTTAACTGTTCAATTAAATTAAAACTTTGTTTAACTCGTGACTCTTTACATCTAACGACATTTTAGGATATTTGTTTACAGTTCGCAGTTCTTGTTTACGATCTTTCACCTATTCCCAAAAGGAAAGGACAATTTTTGTCGATTCCTTTTATGGCCGTCAACACCTAAGAGTTAGTTTAGCACAATATTATTATTATTAGTAGTATAGGAAGATATTAATAAGATAATTAGACGGAATCTCAAAGTAGTGAAATTCTTCTTGTAAAATAAGACTAATATATTTGATTTAAAAAATTCCACCTCTTCTCCTCACATCACTCGTCGTTTCAACTCTAAACATCTTCCACGTTGGCTGACTCTCGCCAGTTCTTCATCCGCTGCATATCAATTTTTTTCTTATTAGGCGCCTCTGTACAAGTTGGTTCCCGCGACTTCGCTTTTATGGGCGCTGTAGAAATCTCGAGATTGCCATTACGATTTAGCGTCGAATCACAATCACCCCTTTGCCAATTTAAAAAAATCCAAATCCTGGATATAAATTTACTAATCATCAATAAATAAAGGATTGAAATTTGTTTCAATTGTCAGCTAGCTGCTAGCATCGTAAGCAAAATGTGCTCTTTTGTCGAGAGCTGATTTTTATCCATGTTATTTTGATTGCGCTTTAAATATTTTCCGAGACAACTTCGATCATGCCCAGAGTAGTAATCGAATGCGCCTTTGTCTTCCTTGTACAATCTATGCTGAATAATCAACAACACGCTAATCTAATGGCATACTACTATACAGCGTGCGCTTATGTGCCCTCTGATCCATATCAATTGTTTATTTTGTTGTAATAGGCTGTGTAATAAATAAAGCTAGGCTAGTGCTACAAGTTAATGCTTTTGAGTCATGGACAAAATGGAGTCTGATATTAGCGACGAAGAAACTTGCATAGTAAGTTTAATAAAACTATTCGTTTTCTGAACCCGCCGCATGCGGAGTGAACCCGAACCCCCGAAAATGCTGAAAATACACAAAAACCCGATTTTCCAAAACGGTGTTATGGAATGTGGCGAAACTCCCTACAACTTTTGGGAGTTATATTTAATTACGTTTCAGTGGGCTAAACTGATGCAAGAAAATCAAGAGGTTTGCTTTTCATCAACAAAGGATTTATTGAATATAGGAAAGGCATAAATATTGCAAAGAATGCAACAGAAGTAGGCAGTTGAAATATGTCTACTGTTGACAGGACGATGTCCTTGTTTTTGGTTGCAGGGATGGAAACATGGAGACAAGGCAAAAAGGAGAACGAGATTACTGTCGAGTGATAGCTCACCTTCAGAAAAGTTGAACGGTAGATATTTTTAAAGATTGTGTTTTTTATCAAATGCTTAACTAAGTTTAGCCTGTTAAAATTCCGTCTTCATCGCGCTTTTTAAGTGTTCGTAATATGTGCTTTATAGAAGTCCAGATGCATGCATGTATACATAATTATGTTATATGAATATACCTGCTTATTTGTATGCCATCCTTCGTGGAAATTGTTAGCATGTACTTCTCAAAGTTTGCTAGTTTCATCTACATAATTATATTGTGCTTATATGTTGCCAGAGAATAGGAAATGCACTGTTGGTGCCTATTCAAATGATACTTTGAGGTGGAATATACCATTCGCAATTATGAGGCCCCAGGTGGTGAATGCCCATGAAACATAGCACCTTACTGCTGGTACTATTGGAGAAATTAAGTGCTTGTATAATTTACATATTTATAGGTGAAGAAATTACTTGTGCTGAGAGGGATCCACTTTCCCGGAATATAGAACTACTCACGGTAAGATAACCATTCAAAATATCTTAAGATATTTTGAATGTTAGGCAATCTTTTGGACTTTTCTCTGTAGAAGTCTTCTACTGTACTTTTGCATTTTATTCTATTAACCATCCATATCACTGGTCTGCTAGTAAAAGAACAAGGCTAGTAAAATAATTACTGTTCCCAAGTACAAATGGCGATTTCTTATAGATCTTTCATATATATTCGTGGTTGCTTAGATAACCTGTTTGGTGAAACTAACACAAATTTTAAGCTTTTATCAGTTATTATTTAAATGTTGTATTGACCACATGCATTTCATTTTGGCTGTTGTTGTTTGCTTATTGATTTAAGAATTTGGCAATAGAAGAAAACAGACCAAAGAAAATAAACTCTAGATCACCAAGATCATCAGATAGCGTTGATGGTAAGTGGCTTCGTGAGGTGAATGGTCTTGGGTTCTTTTTCGTGTATCGGGCATTAAACAGTTGAAACTCCAATGCTTATAACAGTTTTTATGGATTCATTATCAATAAGGCGACTTCGAAAGGGCGATCATCAAAAGAGCGACCTCAAAAGGGCGCCGATTTTAAAGGTGACTGACCAAAAGAGCGACCATCAAAAGAGCGACCGAACTAAAGGGCGACCTTCAAAAGAGCGACTTCAAAAGGGTGCCGATTTTAAAGACGTCTGATCAAAAGAGCGACCGAACTAAAGGTCTCCCTGACTGACAAGCTTCAGCTAAATTTATTGACATCGCCATTCTCATTACATCTTGCCAGGCTACTGTCAAGTGCCAGTTGCTCGACCATTAAACACCTGAATGATTGTTAATAACTTACTTTCTCATTGCACCTTGAAAATTTTTGTTTTGACAGGTGATGATGAACTTTCAAAAAATGGAGATCTACTAGCTGTAAGTAAGATTGCATTCTGGTATGTTCAATTATATATTTAAGAATGAAAGGCTTCTTAAGAATTTGCTGTTTAGCAATATAAATGAATACTTGTGGGCAATACTTTTATGTAATGCAACCAGCTATACTTTGAAGTCTTTCTGTTCGAAATGCCTAAAAAAGGCTAAGTATGAAATGCACAAGAATATCTCTGTAAGAAGCTTCACTACAAAATTCAATTTTGGAGTTGTTTACCTGGATCCATGATTCTAACTTGGGATTGCATACATTTTAGCCATTGACTTAGTATATAGCAAAAACTCATTAGATCTTTCAGATACACCATTATTTTCATTAGAGTTTTCCAATAAACTTAACTAAATGGTAGCAATTTCTTTAATATGGTACCTTTTTGTATACATTTGCAATGCCGTATAAATCATAGTAATATTAATGATAATTAAAATTGTTTTACTACCCGGTAATTCAGACTGGCAAGCATGCAGTTGGATAACATGATAGTACTATGGGGCTAGCTGAAACAGAACCCATTTCCTTCTGATCTTCATACCAGTGTGTTACAAAATCAACCATCTTTCAGCCGAGCCATGTTCTAAAGCTTGTAAGTTAAGTTTTAGCTCCATACCTTGACCAAAATTTGCTGAAATCTGGTACTTAACTATATATGTTTTAAGACAATGAATTGTAGTTCAAATAAAGGCATTTGGTTGTTTACGAAGGATATTACTACTGCCAGAAGACGAAGGAGAAAGAGAATAAGAGTACAGCAATGCAGTAGCTCATCAGAAAGTGTCAAAGGTAAAAATCTGTAAATTAATCCTATGTTTATATTCACTAACATTGCTAAAGAGAATGTCACAGTTCTGAGTATTTGTAAAAAGCGTGAACTTTGGACAGCATCTTTTAACCGAGTTTTAGCTTAGTAGACTTTCCGAGTTGTTTTGAAAATGACATCATGTAGGAGGTTTCTTGACTGGTCATCATTACCAGTAGTTTAATATTTAAAATGATACTGTTATGTTTGAGATCTTTTTTGCTTGCCATTTTATTATTTGTTTAACTGTGCACATGGGAATTAAATAATTTACAATTCAGAATTCTGTCGTGATTTCATAAAGAACCTGAAACAGAACTGTGCATTCATTGGAGTTCATGAATTCACTGTAAAGGAAAACATTAGTCATGGAAGACAGATAAAACTTGTTGTACGATAAGGTGTGGATGTGAGAGCTACCAGACCTGTACTGTAAACAAAAGAAACTAAATCCATCTTGCTCAAACCTCATCATTGGCGCGTAGCCGCGTATTTGACTTTAGATTTAGAAGAAGATGATAAATTCACCGACTGAATTATATACCTGTTCTTAATATTTGTCTGCCATATTTTGTAGATGAAACTGAACTGAGAAGCACCACGCCTAGTGAACTACATTTTCAGAGGTGCTCTAGCCCAGCGACTGTAAGATTAACATTGTAAATATTATCGTTGCATTGTTAGCAGATGAAATGGTCCTTAATTCACTTGTACATTTTGAATTGACTATTTTATAGTGACCTACTGACCTTTTATCCTTAATAATTCATTTTTTATTTTTATTTGATTCACTCTGAGTCGCAAGTCGCTAAGTTGAAAATCTTTGACTGAAAGCCTCATTCTTTGGTTTTAATATTTGTTGTTTTATTCTGTTATCAGTTTAATTCAATTGATCAATGAACATTAAGAAATATGATCATCATGTGTTGTGTCACTGTGAGCAGTTTTATTTAAGTACTGTGTTCTCAAATTTCATTAATACATGTTCTCTTCAAACCTGTGTAAATAGAAGGCCATAATGCTAGTGAAAATTCAATGGGCCCATAACAGCCGGAGGGTTGGAGGTTCGAATCCACCTCAAGTCGCTATGTAGGGACCTCGAGCAAGTCCTTCACTCGCAATTGCTTGGACACTTTGGCATGAAACTCCAATGCAGTGTCCGCGCTGTAGTCGGTAGCGCCTCTGAGTAGGGAGCTTGAAGGGGCGCTATAGAAATTGAGAAATAAATAAATAGATAAAGTGTTTCTGACTTTAATCATTACTCAATACAATGCAATGTTCTTCTTAGCCAATGTTGATTATGCTAAACTTGCTGTTTTAAATAGAAGCATTACCATACACTGAAGTTAATTCCAAGCAGACACTCAGCTTTTAATTTGTAATCGTAATCATTAATTTATATTTATTCACTTAAAGAGAAATTCATCAGAGGATCTAACAACTTGACGTTATGTTGTACTTTTAGTTGGACGATCTGCCAGATGAGATACTGAACAGGATTCTAACCAAAGTCATCATTAAGAAAATGCTTACGGAAAAGCCAGCAAGTTCGTTAACTGAAGTTGATTCCAAGCGAGCAATCAACCGACTAAAGGTTCAACTGAGGGCTGTCTCAGCAAACTGGGATGACTGTCTGGGCTCTGAATGGTTTGCAGAGATTCTCGACTCCACAGTAAATCAATTAGGTAAAGTGGTAAAGTGACTGACTTTTGAATGTTCATTAGCACTAAAGTCTGTGAGATTTTTCTGTTTATGACCAGCGCTTTGACTTTCTGCTTCATGTGCCTGTTCTTTTGTCTTGTTTTTGTGAAACAGTAAGTAATTAAACCAGACAATAGGTAAATAAACCCTACTGAGCTGAAAAACGTAGGTAAGCAAATAAATTTTTGACAAGAACAGGCGCCTTTTATAAATATTGGCAAGTTTTTAATAAGTGTTTTTCCTATTTTGGCTAATTTCCCTAAGCATCTGTTTTTCATTCATATGACTTTAAAAATGAATCATGTTTACGGTATGGGGTCTGTTGATTCAACACTGCTGGCAAGTACAACTAAGTACCGTAATGCTAATTGCATGGAGTATTTGGAGATCTTTGGAATGCGAAGTGATCTGAGCCAAGGTTGCTATTTCTTACAACTGGTTAAGTATATGACTGCTAATTTGTGTTGGGAATTTAAAAGATTTAAAATTCTTGGATTAGCATGTAGTCATGTTTGTACGTGAGCTAGAGGATCCGTAAACCTCAATAGGCCAACGATTCTGAGAAGGCATGCAAAACGAAGGGTGTTGCCTATAACAGTCTAATCCTCTACAAATAATGTTCTTTAAGATGTGCTCTTGGAGGAGGTTATGATAAATGACTTTTGAAAACAATACAATGATTAAAGATTGCCACGACAAGGTTTACAATTTATATTGGTCATCTAAAAAACTTTTGATTGTTGTTGTCTTGATGATCTTAACTTTAAAATGTGCTTCCTTCTTATTATTGTCTTGCAGTTCCTCCAATTCCGTCCATTGCATTAGAGTTCGTTGCAAAGCTTGAGTGCAGCAACGTAGTCGCAGTAGCAACACTGGACGGAAAACTCTACGTTCTAGACAACGATAGCTGCTGCACCGTTCGAATCTACGAAGGAGGAAGTCCATCACCAGCGTATCACAGCGAAATCGATTTTGATCACATCCGTAACCCAACCGACATCGCAGCTTGCGATACGACAAACATTCTGTACATTGGAGGCAGCAAATGCATCTGGAGAATTTCCGCGAGAAACATTCACGATGACAAAAACGTCGAACCGTGGATGAAAAACGTCGAAAATCTGGACACTTTTTCCGTAACCACTGACGGCCGGTTGTTGATACCACGAAACAAACCGTTCGACCACGTCGGAGTTTACGACGATAACGCGCAACTCATTCATCGGATTTTTCTGCCGGCGTGCGCCAGCTACCCGGGACATGTAGTCGAGAAATCGAATGGAAATGTGATTTTGAGCCATAATTTCTCATTTTCTCTGTCGGAGATGAACCAGAATGGACGCTTTGTTCATCGGTACAAGTTCCGTGACGGAGAAAGACTTTTGGAATTTCGCGGGTTTCTCTTCAATCATTTTGTGCTTGATACGAACGAACGTGTGATTGCGGTGAATGTTAACGGACAGGAGATTGTGTGTATAGACCCTACGTTACGACATGTTGAGGTGATTGCCAGGGAAGATGCGTGTGTTGTTTACCCTACTAGGGTACATTACGATAAGGTGAATAGCAGGTTAATAGTTGTTGGACTTGACAGTATCGCTTTCTTGAACGTGTTGCTTCCAGTGACTTGTGCAAAGAGCAACTGACTTATGGTGTTTGATTACAGGATGGATCTAATTCCTACATTTATGTGTTGTGTAAACTTGATGATCCCACTAGCACTGGTCGCAATGGCCTGACTTGTGACTAATGTCGGACACCAGATTGCATACCTTTTAGGTTTTAGCCATTGCTCTTTCATGTAATTCTACAATACTCTGATCAAAGACTTATAATTTAAAGGTTCTTTGCATCAACACTATCATCTATCAACACTGGATCAGGGCTGTTTTTTAGCACGCGGTTGCACACAAATGTGCAGTTCTAAATGGATTTGTGCAGCTGCAGAAGCACTTCTATGCAGTTAAAACTAGTTTTTTAAATGACATTGACCTTTGATTGGAGTAATCTACCATGGAGGATGGGAAGGGCAAGAAGTGGTTGTGCAATTCTAAAAATTCCTTTGAAAATCGTTGAGTTTCATTGAGCCAAGTGCATTGCACCGTAGCACCATCATAAAATTATGATAAAAGATTGATAGGCCTAGTCAGTGGCGCACATACCTTCGAAGTCTTGTTTACATAATTATGACAAGACCCACTCCCATAGGGCAGCCATATCGTGTTTAATAGGCTACTATGAGTGCCGACCAATCACAAGCTGGTTTACTTCGTGAATATTTATGAGTTTATATTTAGCTTTCGGAAAAGTCCGGTTTATAACCAAAGGTTGCAAAGTGATACTAATATTATATGAGCCCAGTGATGACAATTGTAGCAAAAGAAGATGATTAATAGCCTATAATCATGGATTGACTAACAAATTTTGTTAGTCAATCCATGATTATAAACAAGACAATGCATGAGCCATATCAATAATATCAAATGGGGATTCTGTTATGCTATATAGCCTAGGCCTAGCCTACATATGTTACAACATAGGCAACATGTCTACCCGTAGACCTAGGCCTACTGCGTTTATAGGCCTAATTATTATAATTATGCCCATCAAAACACGGGGTGTTGCTACTATAGTTATCAGGGAATTAAATAATAAGATAGCCTAGCCTGACACAGAATCAAAGGTAGTAGACTAGACGTCGGCATAATTAGGCCTATGTGCTCCAGGGTCTAGGCGCTTCGGCCATAACAATTAGGCCTGCTGTCCCAACAGTATGGCTATGTAGACATAGCCGAGTAAACATGGCCTCCTTGTCGGCATTCGTGATTTGTGGTTTGCTGTTTGTCGGTTTCCACTTCATTTCGATCTCTGCGAAGACGGCCGCAGAGTGGAAATCTAGAGTCATCTACCAGGTTTGTAATACACTATAGGCCTACATTGTATCACATTGAATGTTGTAATTATAATTGTAATTAACGAGTGCTCAATGCAAACGTGAATCCATCGACGAAACTATAGGGGTCGTCCATAAATGACGTCACGAATTTTTTTAGGACGAATTTGTTTTACCACCCCTTATAATAATTCCCCTCGTTCGTCACGCTTCAACTAAGAATTCGTAGCCTCGTAGGCTATGGTAGTTGATTAAGAATCGTCAGAAATGTGTGACCCTCCCCTATAGGCCTATATGCGTGCCGTCATTTATATAGACGGTCCCTTATAAAAGATCTATAGCTAGGTGTTTGATTAGGCCTGTTGGGAAATGGTAAACATTGGCACGAAGAGCGCACTGATGCGTGATCACTTCCCGCTGTCCTCCCAACGGTCCACTCAACCTTCCAATCGGCAGATGGCATTGGTGAACTGAGTTGTAGGACGTGATGGACGCCTTGCATGGCTGCCGACAGTTAAACTCGACGTACTCCTGTAATAGTTTGCGACCATCCGTTCATTAGGACCTAGCCTACTCAGTGTTAGAATTGCGGAAAAATAACTGGGGGTTGGACCGTCATCCACTTGGGATTGGGGTGTAAAAATAGAATTTACTATGGGGCTCTAAGAAAGACTGGGGAGTTGAAACCCCCAACCCCCGGCAATTCTCACCCTGAGCCTACTGATTGTAAATTTGTAATCATACTGCATTAATGTGTCAACGAAGATTGTTATTATTAGATTGCCCTAAACTTAGAGCTAAACGCAGAAGAGATTAGGCCATATATTATATATATATATACATGTATGTAGATATAATAGGCCTACTGTATATACAATTATACATGTATATACACACATGAGCTGCGTGAACAGTGAAGATTGAATCTAAGAGATGCATGCATTACTAAGCGGCTAACAGTTTGTGACTGGTCAGACTGGATGAAGGTCAGTTGGGCGCTTGTAGATACATTGTATGTTGATTTATTGTATTCTCCCGGGCTGTCAATTGAACTGACCAAATGACCATTTTGACTGACCATCAGATGATTGAACAATTAACTGATTGGCATGGGCGGAGTTTGGTTTCCGTTCTTGAAGGGGCTATAGTCAGGGCCTTATTGGGAGGGCTAGCCCCCCCAAAAGAATACCATTTTCATGGTAAAAAAAGTTGAATCTGGGCCTTCTTGGAGGGGCCTAGCCCCCCCTAGCCCCTGACAAACTCCGCCCGTGCTAATTGACCATGGTTTCTAATCATCAACAGACGGAAAACAACTGAGATTGCAATTATGATTGACTACTGATTGAATCTCAAACAATGCTGATTGATTGATTCATTCATTCATTCATTCGTTGATTCATTCGTTGATTGAATGATTGATTGATTGAATGATTGTTTGGAGATGAAAATCAATTAATTCTGTTCACCTTCTGCTTCAAACAGTTGTTGACTGACCGATTCGGCCAAAGTGATTCTGATTCAAGAGAATCTTGTTCCTATCTTTCTTACTGGTGCAATGGAACATGGTCTGGAATCATCCGACATCTTGACTACCTTCAGAATTTAGGTCAGACTCTGATTTATAGCTTTCTTTTGACAACATTTTGATAGGTATACACTCTACACTGTCTACAGTAATGTGTGTCGCGTGCGTGTGTGCTGGTGGTTGTGCGAAAGTACGTGTGTGCGTACGTGCGTATGGGTGTGTGACTTTTAGTTATAGTCGACCTATTTAGGCCTACTTAAATTGCTGCTGCTTGGAACTTCAGGTCCTTCAAAACTGAGGACCCGGGTGCTGCAGCCTGCAACCGCCTTTATAATAGGGCGTGGGCCACATGGCCCACACCACAGTCATGCAGCTATAATTATAATGCATAATGACTCTTTGGCATGCAGGAGTCAATGCCATCTGGATTTCTCCAATCATCGAGAACACTGATGGTGGTTACCATGGATACTGGGCGAAGAACATCATGCGACTGAACGATCATTTTGGAAGTGAGGCTGACCTCGTGACCCTCATCGACGAATGTCACGCGAGGGACATCTGGGTCATGGCAGACGTGTAAGTAGGCCTACTATATAGTGTACGACGAGTGGCATAACTATGGACATGCAGGTAAAAGCAATTAACTGCAGGGTGCAGTTATTATCGCAGGACCCTGATTAGCGCCCGATAGGGTAGGAACTTAAGTAACACTGCTGCTACTCCTGCTGCTGCTTCTACTACTACTATTACTACTGCCACTGATACTGCCATTACTACCACTAGGCCTACTATACCACTACTACTACTACTACTACTACTACTACTACTACTACTACTACTACTACTACTACTACTACTACTACTACTACTACTACTATACTACTACTACTACTACTACTACTACTACTACTACTACTACTACTACTACTACTACTACTACTACTACTACCACTACCACTACTACTACTACCACTACCACTACCACTACCACTACCACTACTACTACTACTACTACTACTACTACTACTACTACTACTACTACTACTACTACTACTACTACTACTACTACTACTACTTCTACTACTTCTACTACTACTACTACTACTACTACTACTACTACTACTACTACTGCTACTACTACTGCTGCTGCTGCTGCTGCTGCTGCTGCTGCTACTACTACTACTACTAATAATAATAATAATAATAATAATCTTCATTTAACATGACACACTCCAGTATGATTACTATAGGCCTATTCTCGGTGAAAACATGGTGAACCATCTATTAGAAACATAGGCAGAGGCTCATTTGTCATGGAACAATGCCCTCTCTAGTTTCTTTTGGTTCTGTTCTATTTACTTAGTGTTCCAAACCACATGGGTTACCCAGTCAACTGTTCGTACGTGAATTGCGCAGAGGAATTCAGAAACGATTTCTCGCAGTTGGTTCCATTCAATGCAGCGGATTATTACCATGAATTCTGCGAGATCTTCTGGCCAACTGACAACCAGACGGAGGTATTTATCACTGCTGGCAACTGCTCAATGTACTGCACAACTGCATAGTCTGACCACTCACTGTCCAGTGCCTCCTCCTACTCTCACTGCAACAAGATGATGATGATGATGATGATGATGATGATGATGATGATGATTATGATGATGATGATGATGATGATGATGATGATGATGATGATGATGATGATGATGATGATGATGATGATGATGATGATGATGATGATGATGATGATGATGATGATGATGATGGTGATGGTGATGGTGATGGTGATGGTGATGATTGGTGGTGGTGATGGTGATGATGATGATGATGATGATGATGATGATGATGATGATGATGATGATGATGATGATGATGATGATGATGATGAGGATGAGGATGAGGATGAGGATGAGGATGAGGATGAGGATGAGGATGAGGATGAGGATGAGGATGAGGATGAGGATGAGGATGAGGATGAGGATGAGGATGAGGATGAGGATGAGGATGAGGATGAGGATGAGGATGAGGATGATGATGATGATGATGATGATGATGATGATGATGATGATGATGATGATGATGATGATGATGATGATGATGATGATCCTTCTCCCTCTTCTCAACTCTGTGTGCATATTAGGCTATAGAGTCTTCGTTTGTTTCTCTTAGATTGAGGTGTGTAGGTTGGCGTATTTGCCCGATCTCAACCAAACGGTTCCATTCGTTCGCAACACTCTCTACGACTGGATTGGAAATATGACGACGAAGTATGGATTTGATGGATATCGTGTGGATACAGTCAGACATGTAGGTGTTGCTACTGCTGCTGCTGTGCCTCTAGCACACCTGTCCTGATTCTTCCTCTTCTCCTCACATCCATCGTCATTCCAACTCTAAACATAACCCATCTTAGCCCCTCTTGTTGAAGAGTAAAATTTAATAAGCTACTGCAAGTGAGAAAAATACTGAAAAGAAAAAGAAGTGCGTCTTAATATATAACCTCTTCTGTGGGAAGGAATATTTCCAGTCTAATGAAGAAAAATATTTTAAATGGGGTGTTGGAAGGGTTGGGGGCTTGCGACTTGGTTCACAATTCTGTTCATCACCATCTGCTGTTGGGAAGGAGATTTCTAAGACTATATATCAGACTTCTTGAAGTTCTCAATAGGGTCTGTATGTCTCCCATCATCCCATGCTTTGATGTTGACTTAAGAAGTTAAGAATGGCCGTTTCAAACCATTATGTTTTTATATAACTGGATGAACGAGTTTTGTGTTACATTGATGTTATAAAGTCACTTTGAACAATGGATCAATCGGTAGGCCTATCTTTTTATTCAGATAGAGATCGGGTTCTGGTCCGACTATCAGCGTGCAGCTGGTGCCTACTGTGTTGGCGAAGCATGGAATGTCGACAGCGTTGATTATTTAGCCAACTACCAACGGAATGGATTGGATGCGGTTCTTAACTTCCACCTTCAGAACTCACTCTCAAAGTGCTTCCAGAACAACGCCTCTTTGACGATCCTCAAGGCCAGCATCGAAGAAGAGGTAGGTAACTGGGTGCACACCAATGCATACAGAAGTGCTGCATGATTGTCAGTGTAGGCTATGTTTGTTTGTATGTGCACTTGTTATAGCGCCCCTTAAATCTCTCTACTCAGAGGCGCTCCCGATGCAGAGCGGACACTGCATCGGAGTTTCACGCCGAAGCGCTGAACAATTGTAAGTGAAGGACTTGCCCAAGGTCCTTACGCGGGGAGGTGGATTCGAACCTCGGACCTTCCGGCTCCAACGCAACGACGCCACCACTAGACCACCGCGCCCCACAATATACGCTATAAACCGAGTGGATATGGTTGAAAGGTAAATTGCTGGCACAAAGATCAGAGGGACATGAATTCGAAACCCACTAACTCCTCAGCCTTACGTTACACGGAGACACCCTAAATTTGCAGCAGGACAGATGGGCGCCTTGCAGGCTGCCATTCGGTTAATTTTGGCTACTGTTGAATGCGCGTCATCGTCTGTTACTGACTCACTATGGTTGGTCCATCTTTCTGGAATAAGTTTCATAGCAGTCTACGCTATGAACTTCTTGGTCATTCTTTGCCCCTTTTCTGAAAGCGTTTGAAAAATTATTCTTTTCGATTGTGGTTTGGTGCTGTCAAGTCGGGAGCGCCTTTGAGTAGCTTTCTTGAAGTGAGATGATAAAAGTTGTGGTTGCGATTACGATATGGCCTACTACTATGTCATGTAATCTTACAGTGTACTTGTCAGTTTGAATTATTAAACAAATATTTTTATATAATTAAAATAGTCATTTTCATCTTTATTGTCATTACAAGTCATCATCTGTTTCATTCATTCAGTCATTCGTTCATTCATTCATTCATTCATTCATTCATTCATTCATTCATTCATTCATTCATTCATTCATTCGTTCATTCATTCATTCATTCATTCATTCACAGCCCTTATATAGTGCCTGTGTTCCCGTTTTAATTATTTGTTTAAGACTGGCTGATATTTGGGCATAGTTCATTCTAGCGTAAAAATAAGCTATAGTGACATCCCGTTTTCGCTGTTTGCAGCGTTCAAAGTTTCCAGACGTGAGAGCATTGGGGACCTTCGTAGACAATCATGATATGCCGAGATTCTTGAACACAACAACGGACTCAGTCCTCTTCAAAAATGCTCTGACCTATATCTTCTACGGAGAGGTCAGAATCCTCATCCCATCATCAGCTATGTCGATTCTGCTCTGGTTACGTTACAAATGTAATATCATGTCTGCAGGGCCGGATTAAGGCATGTTCAACATGTTCGGCTGAACAGGGGCCCCCACACTTTAGGGGGCCCTCACAAATGTGTAAAAAAAAAATTTGGGGAGCAAATTTCGGCCACACGGCTATTTTCCAAAAATTTCGGCAGATGACTAAAAAAAAAGGTCATGAACTTTTTTTGGCGGATGAAATGGTATGATTTTCCGAAAAATTTCGGTGGATGACCAAAAAAAAAAGGTCATGAACTTTTTTTGGCGGATGAAATGGTATGATTTTCCCGAAAAATTTTACAAATTTTCCGCAAAAAATTCCGAACAGGGCCCCCACAAAAAATTTCGAACAGGGCCCCGACATTGCTTAATCCGGCCCTGCATGTCTGCAGTGTTGTTGAACATTATTTTTTGTAGTGCCATATAATTAGGCTACAAATTCTGATGCACAATTAATTCGCCGAAAGAAATTGAAGTCATCATAAAATGATCTCAGTATAATTGTGTAAAAAAGTGGTTTGATAGGCTCTGGATCTAATTGGTTTGCAATATAGCACATTTAAGTTTCTAGCGATTGCCGTATAAATTATGCCTATTAGTTATTTGTGATTGCCAAGGCTAATTTATTTAGGGCCTATACATGACATTGTGCATGTAGGCCTATTAAGTGAAAAATCATTTAGGAGAAAAATTCTTTTTATCCACATTTAAGAGAAGCTGATCAAGTCATAAATGACTTTTTTGGTCTAGGCCTAATCACTGTCGATAGGCAACGACCATCTACGTATGTTATTGTTTAGTGTTTAGACCTATAATAGGGTATAGTTTGGCACATCAACCTATAAGAACAACGTATGAAATACAGTCAATCATCGACACCAATGCAACTGCACGGCATATTGTACACCGTGATTCAAAAAAACTAAGCCAAACTGTTTTTCATATATCTCTAATGCCTAATGACATATCACGCTAAAACTTTTCAATTATTTAGAGAATTGGACCAAGAATATGATACCAAAATTTTATGAAATAAAGTTGAACGGATAAAAAGATATGAATATTTAAACTTCATATACCAAAATTGCAGTTTACAAGCAATTTTCTGTCAGATTCAATAAAATGTTTCCTTATTATCTCCAATGCCTGATGATTAATCATTCTAAAATTTTCCAGATATGTAGAGAATTGAACTAACAACATGACCCCAACAGTATGGTTTCATTGTTTAATTAAATAACATCCTCAAAATGTCCTCCTCCTGCTTGCACGCAAACCTGAAGGCGCTGGCGCCATGCATTAGGCAACGTCATCGTCGATTATCCCTTGGTCCAGGCCATCCCACACTTCCAGCAAGCGTTGCTTCAGATCGTTTATATCATGGATTGTTGTCTGCTAGACTTGGTCTTGCGCCATGCATGCTCCACACTTTATAGTCGACAGGATTCAAATCTGGCCTGTTCGGAGGCCATAATGTGGGAGAAATGAAGTCTGGCGTATCTCTTGTCAGCATTTCGATGATTTCCTTGGCTCTTCAGTGTGGGCTGGCGCTGTTCTGTTGAAAAAGATAACAGCCTTCTGGGGCTTCTTTCTGATTACAGGTATAAGATGTTGTTATTGCAGAACATTGCGATAATACACTCCGTTAATTTTACTCCAGATTCCCTGAAGACGAAAAATAGTCAACTATCAAGCATCGAAACCGCAACGAACACCATAACAGACATGCTGAAAACTGATATTTCGGGAGATGAAGCTTAAATATTCATATCATTCAATCCGTTCAAATTTATGACATGATATTTTGGAATCCTAGTCTTGGTTCAATTCTCTAAATATCTGGAAAATTTCAGTGTGATTAATTATCAGGCATTGGAGATATAAGAAAAACAGTTTAGCTTACTTGTTTTACTGAACGTGACAGAAAATTGCTTGTAAACTGCAATTTCAGCAGACGAAGTTTAAATATTCATATCTTTTTATACGTTCAAATTTAATTCATGAAATTTTGGAATCATATTCATGGTCCTTTTCTCTAAATATTTGGAAAATGTTAGCGTGATATGTTATCAGGCATTAGAGATATATGAAAAACAGTTTGGCTTAGTTTTTTTTGAATCACGGTGTATATTGCTTTTGCAGGGTATTCCTGTGATATATTATGGTTCAGAACAAGGATTTCATGGCGGAGGTGATCCGAACTGCAGGGAAAGTCTGTGGCCCAATTATGATCAGAATCACGATCTCTATCGGGTGAGACTCTGAGTCTCTGACCAGCCATTCTGCGTTGTGTCGTAATTGTGACCTAGCCTACATAATTATTATTCTATAGCACTGCTCTAAGATTAAGCTATGGGCACCAGCTATTCACTATGTCTAGGCTACATGTAGGCCTAATGTAGGCTAATGTAAATCTCAGAAAATTTATCAGTGGCCACAAATAGCTGCGTCAGATTGACTAGCTTTTTCTTTTTCTTTGAAGTAGGCCTATCAAGCAGTAGACCTAGCCTAGTAATCCCCTTGGAAGCGCCTAGCTATGCTTCAGAGTTTAAACCCTCGTGTAGAACTGAAGTGACTTCAGTGACCATTTTAAGATGTTAAGAATCTTAGGACGTTAAGGTGTTTAAGATGTAGGCTATTACTATAAGCTTAGGCCTACTGTTTTATATTACATTGCTGTCGTCAGTACAACACATTAGGCTTATTATTTTCTGCTTTAGGCCTACATTGTATCACATAGGCCTAATTATAAAAGTTGCCTAGGCCTAATATAATGACGTCTTACAGAGAATAGGCTAATTATAATTACATTCTGATTTAGTTTGTTCTTTGAGTGGCGCCATATAAATGGTCAATTACAAATAGTTGATGAATAAATATCAATTAAATTAAATAGTCCATGCATTGCATTTTCTTATGCAACTATCAGTTTATCAAGACGAATCTGGATTTCCGACGCACACACGTGACCACCGTCGTTTCAACTCGTCAGCAAGAAATCTACGTTGATGACGATACACTTGTTTTCAGCAAAGGCAATGATGCTGAGGTAGGCTACAGTTTAATTTGCTTAGGTCAGTCTAGGCTACAGGTTGATTATCTCATTCATTCATTCATTCTTTCTTTCATTCAGAACTTATATAGCGCCTTTTAAAGAAAACTGTTCAGAGGTGCTCCCGACTCTTGCATACCCAAAATAACAGTTTTAAATGTGGTGTGGATGGATTCTGTTAGCGTTCCAGGTTGTATGCACAGCTCTCAACGAAGGCCATTCCAGACCACTGAGCCAACCACAGAGAAGACTCGATTCTTCATGGTTGCAGTAGCCTACAATCAAAAGGACGATCCTCTTTCGGGATGTCCAATGTTAGAGAGAATGTGTAGCCTACGGCCTGCAATTGCATTATAGCTTAGCCTGGTAGGCCTATAGCCTACATGTAGCATACCGGTGACTGTTCTGAAATGATGACCGTGGTAATTGTTAATTTTATATAGCGTCACTTCAAGAGAGGTGCTCCCGATTTAAGGCAATGAGCAAGAATGGTCTGTGGCAGGACTTTTTCTAATGTGCACTTCTACACAAGGTGAATTTACACGCAGTTGTAGAAGTAAGCTTACTTATGTGCAGTTAAAATATAGTTAGAGGGTCATTGTCAGACGATTGGGAGTGATTCAGCATGGAGGATGGGAAGGGAAAAAGGGGTTGTGCGGTTCTAATTTTCCTTAAAAGAAGCCCTGGTCTGCAGAAAAGAGACAAAGAGAGGCTGAGAAGCTTATGTCGTAGGGTGCTGTGCAGGTTTTTCTGAAAAAGTGCATGCCTAGCTGCCTTGACTACCGTATATGCATTGAAATCGTCGCATGTCTAGTATAGCCTATTATTATGCCTGCATTCTGTTTCAGATTATTGTAGTCGTCACGAACATAGGAACAGGTCGTTCTCAATCCAAAACGTTTCCTGTTCTGCAGGCTGATGGAACAGGTATGTGAATGTAGTACTGACAGACTCTGATGGAACAGGGCGCCTATAATAATATGGTAGCATAGGATCTCATGAAACAGGTACCGGTACAATTTACATTTCGCGACCTTAGAACTATATAGTACTATGTCCACTTTTTTGAAAAATCAACCTAACGCTATATCCGTTATGGCGGTTACATGGGCTATGTCCTCAGCCGTCTAGCTTAACTGGAAACGCTTTCAGGGGCGCCGTTAGGCGTACGCACGTACGCAAGTGCGTACAGCGCGAAAAGGCAAAAAAAATTTTTTTACAAATTGTAAATTAAAGAATTAAAGCGTGAAATATTATATTTTTTGTCCAATAAATGCGATGATTGATGCAAATTAGTTTGCAGGGGGGGGGGTAGTGTTTAGGAGGGGGTTATAATTTGAAGCCTTTAGAGTTTAGACCTACACCGGTTAGGCTCTATACTTTATAAATAGGTCAAATGTAACTGGCTTGAGGATGAATTTTGAAACGCTTTGTTGGTAGTTAGGCCTGTTTAAACTGTGAAAAATTACCTGTATGCGTACAGTGGCGGCGCCAGGGGGGTTAAGGGGGGGGCTAAGCCACCCTAAACGTGGCTCAGCCCCCCAAAGGAAAACGCTGAAAATGTCTAAAACGGCTTACTTCGTAATAAGGAAACTAGACAATGACCAACGGCAACGAAATCAACTATATTATCATAGTGTAGATGCTTATGCCATTGGCGGCACCAGATGAGGGGGTTAGGGGCTAAGCCCCTAAATGTGACTCAGCCTCATCCCAAAGCAAAAAGCAATGAATCTCCATGTATCGGCTTAAAAGTTATTATTATCTTGTTTTCTTACCTCAACTGCGGCGGACGGTCATACATCGACTCACATGTGAGACATCAATTGCGACTGGGCTCGACTTCCGGAAATTGATTCTCTCTGCGACTCAATATTAGAAATTTAGCATGCACAGTCCTCTTATTTATACCCTAATGGAGCTGCAGGGGACAGAGGGCTGATCGAGGTCCGGGCCGGTCTGAGAACCGGTCTGGCGGGGGGGAAAAGAAGCAGAGATCTGCGATGGCGGACCAGGGGGTTGAGGTACCGACCGGTCTGAGGTCCGGACGAGTCTGGAAGAGGGAAGAGGACTGGAGGGTTTGAACTGGCGGGGAAAAAGGCTGAGATCCGGACCAGTCTGAACCCGAGCTAGCGGGGGGAAGGGGGCTGGAGGTCCGAGGCGGCGGGGGGCTGAGGTCTGCGCGGGGACAAGGGGACTGAAGTCCGGACCGGTGTGAGTCCGGGCTGGCGGAGGAAGGGGGCTGAGGTTCGGCCCGGTGTGAGTCCAGGCTGGCGGAGGAAGGGGCTGAGGTTCGGCCGGTGTGAGTCCTGGCTGGCGGAGGAAGGGGCTGAGGTTCGGCCGGTGTGAGTCCTGGCTGGCGGAGGAAGGGGACTGAGGTTTGGCCCGGTGTGAGTCCGGGCTGGCGGGAGAAGGGTGTTGAGTCCGGGTTGGCGGCGGAAGGGACTGAGATTCACAAGGACAGCAATTTTGAATTTCGCTACAATAGCGCGTCGATGCTTATGCTAATAGAATGCGCCGCAGACCGTGATGAGGTTATGTGCACCATGTCCGGCTGGCCTTCTGAGGGGCTACGCCGGTAGTCCTACACAACTATTCATTGGGAAATGGGTGTTAATTTAGCACCAGCAGTCATGGGCGGAGACTTGGGAGCCAGGGGACGGTCCACAAGACCCCGAAGTTTGTGGTATTTCAATATTTCAAAAATATCTAAAAAATGTCAGTATAAATTTCTAATCTAGAGTGTTATCTACTGTTTATCCATCATGAACAATTTTGCTAGGAGGACAGCAAAACTGGTATACCCTTGCAGTGTGGCATTCAATAATTTATACAACGTGGAGGACCATTATTGAACTCATAAACCATTTCTTTCAGCAATAAAATAATTATGAGAAATTTGTTGAGATGACAGCTTAAGATGTTACCATTAAAGTGCTGATATCCAAAATTTAAACAATGGCCTACAAAAGGACACTTTTGAAGTCATAATCCACAACTTTCAGCATTGAAATGATGAGCTAATTAGTAAAAAGATGACAGCCCAAAATGCTATTATTGCTATGTGGAAATTCCCAAAACATTTCATGACTTTATCGTTCATAAACAGTTAGCAAACATGAGCCTGAAACGCGCTCCAGTCGATGTCAACAGCGAAAAACGCGCTGGTTTCTGGGGCTCCGCCCCAGACCCCGCTGGGGGAGCTTACGACGCTCCCCCAGACCCCTAGTCGGTATGACCTTCCTGCATTCGGCTCTTGCAGCTTCGCGTCTCCAGCGCATGCAAAATTACTGCCCTTAAGAAAAATATATTCTACTTGCGTTCCTGGGAGGAAGGGCTTGGGATTTCAGCCCCCAAACCTGAAATCCGCGGGCGCCGCCACTGATTGTACCCGTAAAACCCCCTACAAACGACATCTTATTTAAGTTTTCATGATTTTATCGTTCATAAATAGCTGGCAAAAAAGAGCCTAAATAGGGCACAAGTTGAGGTCAACAGAGCTAAAAATGCTTTGGCGGCTGGGGCTCCGCCCCAGACCCCGCTGGGGGAGCTTACGACGCTCCCCCAGACCCCCTAGTCGGTATGGGCTTCGTGCCTTCGGCACTCGCAGCTTCGCGCCTTCGGCGCGACATAAAAATTTTCCACTTGGGCTTGGGGCTTCAGCCCCCCCCCCCCAAACCTGAAATCCTGGCGCCGACACTGTATGCGTATACCCAAAAAAGAACAAAAAGCTTATGCTGGTGATACCTCATAATCGCCAGTAGGCATATACGGTATATACATACATATATATATATATATATATATATATAAGCTCGTATCGATCGCTGTTCGCTTCATATTATTTTGTGCAAGTTGTGCGTACAGAAAAAAAATCCTGGCGGCGCCGCTGAACGCTTTGTATAGCTCTTATGCCAGTACAAAATAGTTCTATGTCCATAAATTTGGAAGGTTTTTCAAAGCTATAGAGGCACATGTCCACAGCCAATAGAAAGTGTACTTTGTGTCACGTGGTTGTTAGGTGACAACGTTCTATGTCCTCAAAAATACACAGCGATTTATGGATGTGTGAGATATTTCTATACAGTTCTATGTCCATAGCCAAGGTGACAACGTTCTATGTCCTCAAAAATACACAGCGATTTATGGATGTGGGAGATATTTCTATACAGTTCTATGTCCATAGCCAATAGCAGTAAGAGATTAGAACACGTGACCCAGACTTGTTGTCTGACTTAATGGTGACGCTTACAAACCCAACTTGCAAAAAACCCGAAATGTAGACGATTATTTTAACCGGCAGTGCGAATACAAGATTAAAAGGATAGCTTTTACGAAATATAATAGTATTCTGTGAAAAAGTTCAAGCCAAACGGAAATATAACAGCAGGACGTCGCTTCAAAATTGTTGCGTAACAAAGTTGCTAGTGGACATAGTACGTTATCTTATTATTTTCTGTGTCTATTATCACGACATCATTAATGCTATACTGCTCTATGTCCAAAAATTGTACAAAAATGGTCACCCGTGCCATATTTATATCTAAATTACTCGTATGAAATTTAAATTATGATCAAAACAAATATTAAGATCATACTAGGGAAAAACAGTGCTGTCCGAAAATGTAAATTTATTCGCCATCAATGAAACAGGGAAAAACATTTTCCTCACCAAATCTTAAAATTCGTTTTTCTCAGTTTCGCAAAAAGTGGACATGGAACTATATAGTTCTAAGGTCGCGATTTATAGTAGTAAAGAATCATACTGACAGGTAGTGTGTATGTAGGCCTACTATAGAAGAGGTATATTTATAGTAGTATAGACTCGGGTGGAAGAGATACAAAGATAATTATTTTGTATCATGAATTAAGATATTAATTTTTATGGAGCATTTCATTGTACAGTGGCTTGGAACAAACAGTGGACGCTTAATTGTCATTAGATGGTGGTATTTGTAAGTGCAGAAGTAACAGTAGACATAATTATGTGGTATAGATAATAATAACAACAACAATAGTGTAGTGTAAAACTACGTATGTGCTATACTGATTACTGACTGTGGTATTCCTTACACAGAATATGAGAGCATTTACAATTCGAGCGACATGGTCGTCGTACAGAATGGTCAACTGACGGTCAAGATTAACAATGGTCATCCAAACGTCTACGTAGTTAGAAGTACAGCCAACGAGGCTGGTACACAGTGTAAGCTCATTGTATAATTACTTACCATTTATCAACAATGATACTGATAGTACAAATAGTTGCATTGTAAGCAACTTTCCTTTAGATTTTTCTCTCTGCCCGTATCCAATTCAGAGTTCAAATGAGTCTTGTTTCGAACTACCCTTGTGGTCTCATACTTGTCCCCTCTGCCACTTCGCTGGGTCCTGAAATAGATCATGTGATTGGCTTGACCTATTTGCTCCCTGTGTGAATCCAGATGCTTTGCCATCTCTATGGAATGGAATTCCACCAATTCACCCCGCTACCCTATCTGGTAGTCTTTACTCGTTTTTCTCTTTATCCTCAAATCCTGATTTTCTCTAGGGGGTCTCTCGGGGTCTGCACTGGGATCGCTTCTGAATGGCTCTTGCTTTGAGAAACGCTTTGTAAATGGTCATATATACAATAAAATACAATACAATTCTGACAAAGTGCAAAAGGGAGCAAAATGAGCATTGAAATGATTTTATTGTAGGCCTATTTCCGATAATGCCACATAGGCCTAGGGTCAGTATTCAAAGAGAGATTGTAATAAACGGGGATGTTATGCATTATTATGGCCGTTTCTTTTGATTTCAGATTGTGTCAGTGCATTTCTCTTTGCTTCTTGTCTAACGGCTCTGATCCATCGACAAAACCAAGGACTCCGAGTTCCATGTGTTGTTCATGCTTAGCATTCATCACCGACGTAATCATCCGGGTTATGCAATGTTTATTCTAGGACTTAAATCGAAGGTTTATTTAAAGACGCCTTCATCACAACGGTGATAGACGTCACGCGGCTGTGACAACAGAAATTTATACAGAAAAGGCAAACGGTAATATTTATTTATTTACTAGCTGAACCCGGCCACGCGATGCTGTGGCAGAAAAGACCGTCCTCTGCCTCCAATCTCCCCCTCTCTCCCCCTCCCCCCCCCCCCCCCCTCCCCCCCCCCTCCCCTCCCCTCCCCCTCCCCTCTCTCCCCGCTTCTCCCCCTTTCCCCTCCCCTTCCCCTCCCCCAACCCACCCATCCCCTTCCCCTCCTCCCCCTCCCCTCCCCCTCCCCCTACATCCTCCATCTCTTCCCTCCCTCTTCGTCCCGCTCCTTCCCTTCCTTTCCTCCCTCACGCCGTCCCTTTCCGACACGGGCCGACAGCGACGCGGAACAGAGCGACGCGGAACATGAAAAAGGCCGGAATCGAATGTGTTGAAATGCGCTACATAAACGGAACACGGGCCCGAAGCAAAGCCTATCGGCGGGCGTAAAACGGTCGAATTTGCAGATCTTTTACAAAAGAAATAACTTTCACTTCCATTCGACCGATTGAGAGTTAAAATTCAAACCGTCCATAACAAAAAGAAATAACTTTCACTTCGATTCGACCGATTGTGAGTTAAAATTCAAACCGTCCATAACAAAAAGAAATAACTTTCACTTCGATTCGACCGATTGTGAGTTCAAATTGAAACCGTCCAAATGCATTGGGCAAAAATAGCTCGCGTTTAAAAATGGCGGTTGCGGCAAGGTTCATATAGCGCATTTTCAACTGGGAATCGGTCGAATGGAAGTGAAAGTTGTTTTTTGTTGTAGAAGATTTTGGAAAAAAAGCATTATGCAAACCTGCGCCTATATTAACGGAACGTTTTGCTGCATTTTTGAAAAGAATCGGTCCAGTACTTACCAAGATCCTATAAATGGAAGATTCGTGCGAACGCCGTTACATTTTTATATATATAGATTTCGGAAATTTATATAGCGCCTCTTCAAGGTAGGCTACTCAGAAGCGCTCCCGGCCCAACCACGACTAAATAAAACAGTCTTTAGGTTCTTAAGGAACAGAGCGGAGTGACCTCTGGGAATTAAGCGCAATGCAACAGGAAGACCATTCCAGGTGGTAGGACCAGCAACAGAGAATGAACGACGCTGTCGCATAGCAGTCCGCGAGCGGGGAACCAGAAGCTCCATTTGGTTCGCCGGTCGAAGGGTGGATCGACGCTGAACTCCTAAGGTGGAACAACAGAGTTCTCGAAGATATGGTGGAGCTAGTCCTTCAATGCACCGCCTAACCAAAGCACAGACCCTGTATGCAATCCGCTGTTTAGAAGGGAGCCAGTGTAAGATATCCCGCATATAAGATGAGACATGGCCATATTTTGGGATAATTATGAGCAACAAGTCGCGCCGCAGAGCGGAGGACCCGTTCCAGGCAGTCAATCCGGCCAGCCGGTAGTCCATAATAGAGGGTGCTACAGTAGTCAAGGCGGGAAACTACGAAAGAGTGAACAAGAGTAGAGGCAGCACTAAAAGACAGAGAGCGTGAGACCACCTTAAGTTGACGCAACTGGTAGTAACAGCTTCGGCATTGGTTTATATGCCGAGTGAAAGTTAGCTCTTGATCTAAAATAATACCAAGGTCCCGCACAAAAGGTGAGAATGTAATCAGAGGAAACTCTAATGCTAAGGCTTTCATGTCAATTTTTGCCAGTTGTTGACGCGTTCCAAACCAGATATAATATAATGCGTCTTGGTAGGGTTCAGTCTCAAACGGTTAGAGGACATCCAGGCCTCCAAGGTTTCCATGGCCCTACAAATTTCTCGAACCGCATCAGCAGCGGCAGATGCTGAGCAGTGAGCATATGCCTGGAGATCATCAACGTAGGATTGACTTAGGATTGCATTTGCCAATAAAAGTGGTCCAAGGTCTGCAGTGTATATTATATATAATAGGGGACCTAGGACAGAGCCTTGGGGCAGTCCAAACGGGGCAGGTGTCCAGGATGATCTAGTAGTCCCACAAGCCACAGTGTAAGAACGGTCCTGAAGGTAGGAAGTAAGCCAATTGAGAAAAAAGGGAATAGGTCTGCAACTTTACATGCATTTTCATCTTCTCAAGCCTGCCAGAGCATAACCGTGCCAGCAGGCCTAATTTGACCTGAATCAGCTGTTCGGTCCTACACGTAGTTAATAGCTTTCGAATTTATTCTGCACTATGACTGAATTCTAAGTTTGTCCAATTTTTCTCACGACTGTAATCCATAACCATTTATCGTTATTATTTTTATGTTGTGATCTTTCAAATTAAACTGAACTCGAAAACGGTAAATTGTGTTTTATTTCCCCAAGAAGTGACTGATTTATTTACACAGTCCTTGACGTCTTGAGTTCCTTTATTTTACATATTTTACTTATATATGCATGTACGAAACTGGTAACAACTGGTAGACTATCCCCAAGTGCATCTTTCCACTGCCTTAAAAACCACCTACAGATTTTCTCCAGATCGTTCACACTGGGGAGCACCACTACCGGTAATTGGTTGGCGTGCGCTGTGAGAGACGCTTTATAACTTTATAGATACAGCACAACACAACTCGTTCCTCGAAAGATCTAGTATTTTCTACAGAAATAGACATACATGAAGGTCTAGACTCTAGAGCATCATTCCAAATGCCAATGTCTTGTGCGTTTACTTTAGTGTGGACTGTAGAACATGTGCGTCAGAGAAAGCCTCCATTTAAAATCCTCTTTTGCAAATGATGTATAAGTCAATGGAATGTGCTCAGTTTATCTGTTGTTTTAAGTTTCATTTGCCGTTTCAGAGGCTATGCTGACAATGTTTTCTGACGCATCTCGTAAATGCACGACCTTGCACACATTATGTGTTCTAACATCATATAGTTGAGCATCACAGCCCTTGTCATAATTTTTACATTATTATACATGTACCACAGATGTATGGTCTTCAGCAGTATGACTTGCTACGTGTTTATTAAGACTAGAGGCATGTGCAAATGTTTTCTGACATAGTTGGCATAAATATGGTTTTACTCCAGTGTGGCTTCTGAAATGGCACTTGAGATTACCACCTTGTGAAAATGTTTTCATACACAATTGGCATTTATATGGTTTATCTCCAGTGTGGATTCTGGAATGGCAATCCAGATAATAACTTCGTGAAAATGTCTTATTGCACGATTGGCATTTGTATTGCTTTTCACCAGTATGAGTTCTGATGTGCCTTGTCAGACTTGAACTATAAGAAAATGCCTTCTGGCAAATCTGACACATGTACGGATTCTCTCCAGTATGGCATCTACCGTGTGTCTTCAGCCGACTATAGTGTGCAAAGGTTTTTTGACAAATCTGACATATGTATGGCTTTTCTCCAGTATGCACTCTAATGTGAGCCTTGATATGAGCAGATTGTGAAAAGCTTTTCTCACATAATTTGCATTTGTATGGTTTTTCTTGTGTATGAGTTCTTATATGCCTTTTCAGACTAGAACTACAAGCAAATGTTTTCTGACATGATCGGCATTTATATGGTTTTTCTCCAGTATGGGTTCTCATGTGACTCGTGATATTACTATAACCTGAGAATAATTTCTGACAGAACCGGCATTTGTGTGGTTTTTCGCCAGTATGCATTTTTTGGTGAGCTTCCAAATTGTAAGACCTTCCAAATGTTTTCTGACAGAATTTGCAGACATATCGTTTTTCTCCAGTGTGGCTTCTGAGATGGATCTTCATATTACTATCTTGTGAAAATGTTTTTATACACAATTGGCATTTATATGGTTTTTCTCCAGTGTGGAATCTGAAATGGCGCTTCAGATGAAAACCGCGTGAAAATGTTTTGTTACACAATTGGCATGTGTATGGCTTTTCACCAGTATGGCTTCTGAAATGGCAATTCAGACTACTAATTATTGAAAATGTTTTCCTACACAATTGGCACTGGTATGGCTTTTCTCCAGTATGATTTCTTATGTGAGTCTTCAAACTCCAATGTGCTGTAAATAATTTCTGACAGAATTGGCATTTATATGGTGTTTCTCCAGTATGCATTCTTTTGTGGATTTTCGAATTTTGAGACTATGCAAATATTTTCTTACATTATTGGCATTTGTATGCTTGTTCTCCAGTATGCGTCCTCAAATATCCTCTAAGGTTAAACCAACATACAAATGACTTCTGACATAAATGAAATTTATATTGTGTCTCTTCTGTTCCAAGTATTTTTGTCTGAAGTGCTTTCTGGCATATACATGTAACTCGTATTTGAATGGTTTTCGTCACATGCATTCCTCGTTGCAACAGATTTAGCAAAAGACTTGTAAAACACTGACATTGGCACAGTTTTCTCCCGGATGACTCTCAAGTGAAACTAAGTTTAAAAGTAAATTACTTCAAGTGCCAAATGCATCAAAGCTGCAGATATTCTCCAGTAGCCTATCTTCTACAAGTCATTCGAGGATATCTGTTTAATGCTTAGTGATGTTAAAACAGTAAATAAACTTTTGCAGGTTACTAGCTTTGGACGTCAGAATGCAATGATTCTGTAAATTGATATTCTACATGTGTATTCACTAACAAAATATTTACTTGCCGACGTGCCAATCACAATGCTTTTAACAGCTCGAAAGTAAACACGACAAATAATTAACACAAATTTAGGGTTAAAAGCAACTTTGTATAATTGAACTTTGAATGTTTACACTTCTAACTCAGTTCTTCCACAGGTAATAATATATTGCTCTTTTGACAGTAATTTTGAAATCAACTTTGGATCAAAGACCCTACCAGAAAGCCAGAGACACAATAATTGTAAAAAGTTATTGAGTTGTTAAAATCTGAATAAAAAATCTAGGCATGACTAAAAGTAAAATAAAATAAGTAAAATAAAATAAGTAGAAAAGGAAAATAAGTAAAACGAAAGAAATGTTTTAACTACCTACTTGTTTTATTGTACTCATTTCGTCAGTCGCCAGTTTTAGAGCTGTCACTTATTTTAAAATTTGGTTATTAATTTTATTTTAAACGCAATTTTTATTTGAATGATGGAAGTTGTAAGCAGGGATGCCACTCTGAGTTTTGAAAAAAGGTCAGATTCAGTCGAAAAAAGGCTATAAAAGGCTAGATTGACATTTTCTCTGGAAAATGCATGGATTTTTCCATTTTTCCGGCTTGAAATTTCTGACGACCTTTTTTCAGTCATCCGATGCTTAAAATTTGATCTCTTTTTTCTTCCCGATAAAATTTCTGATGATCTTTTTAAAAGTTTTTCGCTCCAAAATTCACAATTTTTGGTCCATATTTACAAAAGTTTCGACTTTTTTCATGTTTTTGTGCATTTTCACCTTAAAAAGTCTATTTTTATGTGTAAAAAATCCGAAAACCGCCGTGAGAAAAAAAGGCTAGATCCTGACCAAAAAACCTAGAAACCTAGATTACACCGAAAAAACCTAGATCTAGGTGGAAAAACCTAGGAGTGGCAACACTGGTTGTAAGTCGTAACGGGTAACCAAAGATCTTATAGTCTAAAGCTCTAATAATATTAGATGATTTTTTACTTACTTTTATTCCCACATTATTTTAAAAATTTAAACACGTGAAAGGAAAGGAAAATAATATGCCTAATAATCATCTGCGGTAACCGCTATTGTTTTAGCGTTCTAAATTATTTCCATTGCATAGGACCGATAGCTATATAGGCCTATAGCTTTAGCTTTGGTAGATTGAATAGCCTAACGGAGGGCCTGGTAGACTAGAGTAGGCTAATGGTTAACACGCTGGACAAGAGTGCGAGAGGTAGTGAGTTCGAGCCCCCGTTGGGCGGATTTTCTTTGTAGGCTGCTATTAGCGCCGTGTATTGCAGGCCTGGCCAGTTCGTATAGTTAAGATTTGTGTATTCTGTAATCTCCGTTCTTGTGAATTGTTTAAACTGCATAATTGTACACTGTAGGCCTAACCGGTTGCGGTCTGTCAACCGAGATTGATTCAATAAAGAGAATATTATATATAGAATAGATCTACAAATTGGATTGACGAAAAGTAGGCTTAGCCTATAGGCCTACTTGCCAAATAGCCTAATCATTGATTAAAATAACTTTTCCCTAAATAGGAGTGGGATCGATGAAAAGATGCTTGCTTAAACTGGAGCTGGTTGTTGAAAAAAGTTATTTAAAAAAGAAATGTTCAGTCATTATAGTACAATAAGTAGGCTATGGCACACGAATTTCAAAAATCTTGATCACGCGTGACTTCAAATGAAGCGCAGTAAATTTGGTGTTGCCATGGTTACGAATCGTAACCATGGCAACACCAAATTTACTGCGCTTAAGTATTTAATTATTGGGCCTATGTAAGAAGCAGTATAATAGGCATAGGCCTACATTAATTTTATAAGCCAATCAGATCGAACTGGTATGAATATGAGAGGAGATACGCACAGTCCATGTATTGCCAATCACCACATGTGAAACAGGTGAACAACACAGTACAACTATTATTTGCTGCTGTATTCAATCTTTCCTGTCTATATTCAATATGAAAATCAATTGCACACAATGCCTGATATTTTCTATAGTCTCAGACGTTAAGCCATTAGTCGGCACATATTCCACAAGCTCTTCTAGGCAGAAGCTCCTCTTTAGAGCACCAGGGTCAAGTTAATTATTTGTTAGACGGGCTGTCACGTACATGGCGATGATTCTAGAAAACGTCTGAGCTATAAGGGCCTCGTTCAGATATTCGTAATGGATGCCCAAGTTACGTTTCTACATGTCAACCCAGTTCTTTCCGGCTCCTCTGGTTTCCTGTCTTAATAATACTCGATCTGTCTCGCACAGGGCCGGATTAAGAAATGCGGGGGCCCTGTTCGGAAATTTTTGGGAGATTTTCGGCCGAAAAATCTTATATCTGATTACCTTTTTTAGTCGTTCGGTCGAAATCTTGTCAGAACATACCAATTTTTCCCTTTAAAAAGTGCTCTTCTCGCATGTGTGGGGTCCCCAAAAGTGTGGGGGGGCTCTTGTTCGGCCCTGGTCTCGCAGGCAGGATTATGCGCAAATTCGCAATGCAGACTGTCGCTCATGCGCAATTGAGACGTCTTGCAAAGAGCTACAGTCTACAAAGCAAACACCATTGCACTTATAAACACTTCACACAATCTGTCCTCAAGCAACATCGACTCGCAATTAGCCTTTATAGAGGCGGTAGATAAAGACCGATCGGGACCACGATCCCAACAATATTAGTTCAGCTTAAGAAAATGACCATCAAAACACAACCTCACTAACGCAAATATATGCATGTGTACGACTAAGAAAACAGGAAGTTTAATGGTACACTCTCGCGCGCGCACACACACACACACACACACACACACAAAATTCGGATGTGGTGTCTGCGGTGTATTCGGGAGCGCCTATAAGTAGAAGAGCTTTAAGAGGCGCTATAACAGGTGCATAATAATTATACAAACAAACATACAAACATACACCTGTGCACAGTGCATGGTTTTTTAAAACTCGTGTAGGCCTATATATATATATATAATCCGATATATACAGCCTATATATATATATAGCCTTTATATAATATACAGCGGTGTGCATAGTATAGGCCTACAAACCGGTGATCATATCCGTGCGCATGCGCCTAAAAGACTTAAGAAAGACCACTAGACATCGATAGCCAATAACAATCGAGTTGAGATCATCGAGAATATAGAAACGATCGATCGATCCGTTGACTTTTGCTGCAGTCGTCGTCGTCGTCGTCGTTGTCGTCGTCGTTGTCGTCGTCGTCTCAAAGTCTCTTCGATCAAATAGTCAGTCAGTCGTTGGTTTGGTCGGTCGACAGATAGTCAGGCCTTCGACCACAACAGTGCCATACAGACAGACAGACAGACAGACAGACAGACAGACAGACAGACAGACAGACAGACAGACAGACAGACAGACAGACGGACAGACAGACAGACAGACAGACGGACGGACAGAAGGACAGACAGACAGACAGACAGACGGACGGACGGACAGACGGACGGACGGACAGACAGTCAGACAGACTTTTAGACGGACGGAAACTGCTCGAGCTTTCGTCTTCCACTTGTTGTGTCACCATGTGACTCGAGTAGGCCCATATAACCGTTCGCTATGTTATACAGGCCGTACAGTACTGTACACAGTAATAACTTTTGTTTCTTGCATGGCTCTTAGACCTGAAACCAAAGTCTCTCCTAGCTGTCTACCGATTTAGTTTTGACTGTGCATAAACTGAATCAGCGACAACGTTGCCTCTGTACATGATGAAGAAATCTCGAGCATGTAGGCTGTACGATTACAATTACGATTGCGATTACGATTACGATTACGATTACGAATACGAATACGAATACGATTACAAATACGATTACACATACGATTACAAATACGATTACAAATATGATTACAAATACGATTACAAATACGATTACAAATACGATTATAATTATGATTAGCCTACGGTGCTTAGCCTACAAGACGGTTCTTTTCTAGGGCTTAGAAACCAGAGATATTCAGAGTTTTATGGAAACTGCGATTTGTTTTTGAAAAGAAGAGTAAAAGGATTAGTAGTTTTCCGTTATCTGGATAATTACTTCAGCACACCCGAGTTACTCAGAACATCGAAGTATCTGAACATTAATAGAAAGGTAAGACTGCGTGCCATCCGTCTCACTTTAAATCGCATCTGTTTAGATCTGTTGGGTAGCTACGTTGAGCGCCTTCGTGAGGTTCTTGTTAGGGCGCTATATAAATGTTCATATACATACATACTTTGTGTCTGTGCATGGACATTGGACAACCTTTCTAACGCGACGCAGCGCTCTCGGATAAACTGCTTGCTGCTGCTTAACGACGCTGTCGTATCAAATATGATTAATGTCGCCCCCTTCTTTATCCTGGCTTGGGACTGGCGCTGACAGAGTGCGAACAGTGGGTGAGTTTGGATAAGCTGCATGCGTGCTATAGCTTTTAAGTAGCGCCTTAGCTAGCACGTTATGACCAGCGATCGAGATAGGTTGACGATTACCGTGATTTTCTAGGCTACAGCCGATAACGAGATGCATATACCCGAATCCCAAGCCGTATAGCAGCGTAAAAATTATTATTTAAAACATGTTTTAGTTATTTTGTCAACGCTCATCCAACTTCTAATTCTGCTATATCACAGTTCCGTTATTCATTCAACTTATATATACTTCAACTAAAAATATTTTGATCGTTCATCCAGCCTCTAGTTTTACGGTTATAATTTATCATAAAATCATGATTTCGTCGCTCATCCGACTTCTACTTCTGCTAATTAATATTCTCATCCAGCTTCTAATGATACTGCAATACGTCAGCAGTAATATCATCTTTTCATCGTTCATCCAACATAATAATTATATGCAAGAAAAACCTCAACCATTCCATAATAGGCCAGTATAGTTTCTTTCCGTTTGACGCTCGTGATGCCCATCCTGTTCTATTCCATCTTATAGCCATCATTATAGGCCTACGCTTTAATATTATCATATCCTATCTTATTGTATCGTATGCTATCTTATACTATATCATATCCTATCGTCTATCCGATTCTATCCTATCCCATCCAATCTTACTGCATCATACCTTATTATTTCCTATTCTGCCTGACCCTGTCCAATCCTCTATCTGTATCATATCCTCTTTCCTATCCTATATGTAGGCTATCCTACCATTATTAAAACCTATCCCGTCCTATCTCATCATACACTATTTTATCCTTCCTATCCTATACACGACACATACCCTACCCTATCCTATACTATCCTATCATATCCTATACCCTATCCTATTCTGCCCTATCATATCGGACCGACCTTCCTTAGGCCTAATAGACATCTGGCCTATGATAAAAATAAGTATAACCCTGGTTACGAATTCGCTTGAATTGACCATTGATACGATTAATTGTTGACTTAATTGCGGATATTTTGGTGACAACGCCATATATAGAAATAATCCAAATAGATACATTGGATCAAATAGTAATTAAATTAGATTAGGCTATATAGATTAGATAAGCTCGACTACTGTTTACTTTGCGTAGGTGTTCCTATAACTGAACGTCTTGCACATTGATCTTCATTCAGGTGATATGAATCGTCAATGTGAGAGGCTGATTGGGATTCTGTGCCAGCCAATCAAAAATCGACATATCGATGAAATTCGTCTGGTTACCGATTGGCTGCGAGATACCATACCATGTCTGAGGACGGAGGAATCGGGTAACTATACTCCAAAGCCTAGGCTTTTTATATACACATAATTTTATAGGCCTATTATAGATGGACCTTTTATGTGTCTGGGTAGGCTGTGTGAATATGAGCCTAGGTTATATATATATATCACAATTTATATAGCGCCTCTTTAAGATATCTACTCAGAGGCGCTCCCGGTCGAGATCAAGCGAAAAAGTCTTCAACAGTTCGTGAAACTGAGAATAGCCTGGGTGGTGTCGCATAGTCAAGGGAAGCCCATTCCAGAGAGGGAACGGTTCCACATTGTCGCAGAGCAAATGAAAGGAACTACTAAGTCACCATGGACAGCAGAGCGCAGAGCGCAGAGCGCGGCGGCCTATGCAAGTGGAAAGAGGGGAGGCAAAGCTAACACAGATAAGAGGGGCCCAGCCTGAAAAGCATCGCCACACCTCTCCCCCTCTCGTCGGCCACGATACGATTTTAATTATCTATCTTGAACATTGCATGTCGAATTAATTGTCCGAGTTTGGCAATTACTATAATCCCATTCACGGGATCTTTCTTCCCAGCGCCATTAAGATCACAGCCTCTGTACGTGTTTCCATGGTAACCTAATCGCAATCATCTGAGTGTTAATTCAAGGTTCAGTTCCACACACGCACCGTACATGTATTACTTGACTAATTCATTCTATGATTGTCCGAGTTTAGCAATTATAATTATTATAATCCCATTCAAGGGGCCTTTCCTCGCAACGGCGTGCGCCATTAAGATCATAGCCTCGGTATAGCCTACATGTAGGCCTATATACTTGCTGCCATGGCAACCTAATTTTCTGAGTTGATTCAAGGTCCAGTTCCACCGTACACGTACAATGTATTACTTGACTAATTCATTCTATGGATTGTTTCTAGAATAATGCTATTAACGACAAGCCGGCTATTATAATGTTCGACCTTTGATTAAAGTAATAACAGAAAGCGTGCTTTGAAGGTAGACATGTCTAGACCTATTATAATTATCCAAAGGTGTCTAAGGAACTACATGGCCAAAATTCTTCGTTACCTAGGCCTATATAGCCTACTCGAACAAAAATACTTAGCATTTTTCTTTAAGCATGCAGGCTACTTAGCCTACTTCGTGTGCCTGGTCAAAATGCTTTACGAGCTTGTCTTAGCTCCATAGACTTGGATCATAGCCTATACTTCACCGAAAAACTTTAGGCTACGGTACTTAGCAAAATTACCGTACTTTGCATCATATTATTTGAAAAAGACATTTGTGTACCGGTACTTGGCCGAAGAGTTTGAGCTTATGCATGTAGTTTAATTAGCAAAAGAATATCGATTACTTTGGCCCAATGTTTCAAATTCTAAACATATCTCCAAGATATAGTATATAGGCTATGCCGTAATTCATATAGGCCTATATATGCTGCTCAGGTATTTTTAAAAGCCAAGAAGTTTTTATACGGCTTATCTAAGAAGAGCCATTTAGTATCACTTAAAACAAGCACTTCAGATCACCGAGTCTAGTATTATGATACTTGTAGCGCGATATGGAATTAAGCGCTAAACCGTTAGTTACCTTAATTCAAACTCAATGGCCTCCGTTAGTTGTAGTTTGCACAGGCGATTAGTTGTTCACTTACAGAGTCACTTAATCTCCTCTTAAGCGCAAACAGGTGCTCGCGCGACTGTCGGCGGTTTGGTTCGTTTCTAAGGAACAGCATGTTTTGTTTACTGGTGACCTCGATTCTTGAGTCTAATGCTAAACACGATTAATGAGACTTTTAGCTGAAGAACAAGCAGATCGTTTAATTAAAGGAAATGATCGTAAAATTATATGCATGGTCATCAGCGACCAGTTTATTAATCCCAGAGAGGGAGAGACAGACATACAGACATACATACAGACATACAGACAGAGCAAGAGAGAGCAGGCAGGCAGGCAGATACATGTAAAGATAAGCAGATTTTAAAAATCAGAAAGGCAGACAGACAGACATAGAGAGAGAAAGAAAGACAGAGACAGAAACAACGGAGAGAGAGACAGGTCTAGACTGCAGTCCACAATATCTTCATTAACATGATATACCACACAATGATCAACATATTTAGTATTTCAGCGTATATATATATATATATATATATAATTATGTGTATATATAGGCCTATGCCGACCACCCATATGTTATTTCAGGTCGCAAATCATACTCCGTGTAGGTTTATAAGCCGCGTATAATAGTCATCGTATTTCTTCAGTGCGTGATGTTTGTAAACACACGTACCGACGGACGTGTCTCTAAATAAATATCGTGTCTCAGGTCGTTGGTGTCGTTGACCGCAGATCACACACAATTTCTGAAAGATAATTCAGATGCTGGAGACAGTGGAGAGTGCCAAATTTTGCAGAGAAGCATCGCAGACATAGGCTAGATGAGCGATCGTACATAAGGCTCAATTGCCCCCTTCGAAAAGGCATCTATTTTTAAAACTTGACCTGCTACATTTTTAGTCTAAGCAAATCTCTTCGGACTAAAGCAATAATATAGCCTAGTGATACTAATTATGATACACAAAGCGAAACTGAGAAATTGGCATAATATAGAAACCTCTTTCGTATTCCTGCTTCACAGTTTCAAGCATTTCTCCTCCTCCTCCTCCACCTACTCCTCCTTCTTCTTGTTTTTGTCCTCTTCTTCTCCTCATCCCCGTCGTCTTCCAGCAATTATATACTACTACAATGCTGCTATACTGCTACTGTTGCTGCTACTGCTATTCTGCTACCGCTATGGCTACCTCTAACACTAACACTAACACTAACACTAACACTAACAATGGCAATAACAATAACAATAATAATGATAGGGCCTAATAATAATAACAATCATTAATGATAATATTAATATTAACAAAGACAAGTCGACAACCCATGCACGTATAGGCTACGTGTCTTGGTGTGACTATCGCTGTTGTTGTTAAGCAGTGTTTGTCTACACTGCTATTGTTGGCAATTTGTTGCAATTGTTCCTTTTGTTGTTTCTGTCATTGTGCAGGTATTGTGCATGAAGTGGTTCGCCTTGGCACCTACAAGAGATGTGTTCGAGATGAAGTGGTCGCATGTCCTGCACAGAAGGATGATGGGTCCGTATATACAGTTCTCTTGTCCTTCAGACTATAGATATAAGTAACAGTTACTATTTATGTTGCGTCTTTAAATGTTCAAAAAGGAGCTTCAAGAATGTCTGTATATAGGCCTATCTTCAAAGCTCATGCAGTCACGTTGGCATACATGTAGGCCTACATGTATATCGATCGGATGATTCTCAGATGAAGAATTTATAGCCCCTGTGTTTTTGACAAATTTTATTATTTAATTAATTCATTAATTCATTAAAAAAGTTATATAGCGCCTCTTCGAGCAGGACTATTCAGAAGCGCTCCCGACTCTATATATCTTGTTTATTTATTCATAGCGATCAACAAATCAAAACAGCAAAAAATATACAAAATACAGCACTGCAGAAAAGCATAGTTTAAGTTGAATACAACAAACGCTTTAGTATATATCTATATAAATAAAAATGAACTTTCCAATAGTTCGTCGCATTTCCACGCTGAAAGTGACGCACCGATTGTTTTGAAAATTTTACAACACCTTCCATTCCCATACAACCGTGTGTTAAGATGTTTTCACCCGAAAAAACGCAACCGTTTCCACAAAAAGTGAACTTTGCAATCCGTTCGCCCGTCATTTGCAAATTAAACACGTCCCACACGGCTGCCAGATTTCATAAACGCCGTCTCCAAACACAGCAGACGAAACATCAAGGAGGTGGCGTGCTGTGACGTCATAAGCGAGTCGCGATTAATTTACCAAAGAGGCCGCTTTTAGGCCTTTCCCACAGCGGCCTTTGGGCTTGGAATGGACGCTGCGACGGAGGAAAGGAGCGGAGGGAGCGGGACAAAGACGGTGGGGAGGGAGCGGAGGGGAGGGGAGGTGGAGGTCAAGGGGAGGGGGAAGGGGAGGGGGACGAAGAGGGAGGGGAAGGGGGATGAGGGGAAGGGAGGAGGGGAGGGGGGATAGGGAGGGGAGGGGGAGAGGAGGGGAGAAGGAGGGGGAGGAGGAGGGGGAGAGGGAGGGGGAGGGAGAGGGGAGGGGGGAAGCTTCTTTTCAGCCACAGCAACGCGTGGCCGGGTTCAGCTAGTATATATATAATATATGTAGGCCTATATGTATATATATATATATATATATATATATATATATATATATATATATGGCACTGCGTCACGTATATATAGACCTATAGCCTAGCTTACTCACGTCGACGAAATAAAGACCACAGTAAAAACTCGCAGGATGCGTCAGGCCTACTCCTTTCTGCTTCAGCGTTTAGTCTAAAGTTTGTTCAAGTGCATGAAGTCGCAGAATAACCTTTGCTGCATGGTTCGAATGTTTCTATGGCATGTAGGCCTACTGTGAGATTGGTCGACTGAAATAATTGCTGTCTTCCTGAACAGCATTTACATCATCCTCAGCGGTTCCGCCAGCGTCTACGTAAAACAAAAGCACCGAGACTTTTTTGCATCGGAAGTCGGTGCAATCAACGAGGAACTCGATGATGCAACTACCACCACCACCAACACCAATAACACCACCACGAACACCACCACCACAAGCACCACCACCACGGACATCACCACCAACCCCACTACCAGCACCACCGCTGAAGGTGGTAGCACCGTTTCGGATGGTGAACCAATTGGACGAAGACGTCACTCCACAACAACAGAAAAGAAACCAGGAGTTGCTGTTGCTGATGTGGAGAGATCGACTTTGGTAAACAACAAACCCATTCCGGAAAAACTCAACCGGGACAAGATGGGGAAGCTCGTCGCCAAATTCAGTACGTTGGAACACGTTAACCCAATCTTGATGAAAATAAACCAAATGATTTCTGAGATGCCAATTTCCGATGCAGCTAAAATGATTAGAGCAATAATAATAATAATAATAATAATAATAACATCGCACGACTAAAAGCAGTCTCATCGCCCCACGCTAGTGATTGGCTCCATGCGTTACCGATAACCGCATGTGGACTACGACTGGACAACGAAGATGTTCGAGTGGCCGTCGGTTTGCGACTTGGGGCCGCAATATGTGAACCTCACACTTGCGCATGCGGAGCTCAAATCGACGCCAGAGGCAGCCACGGCCTGTCTTGCTCTCTCGGCTTCGGACGAATAGCAAGACATAGCACGATCAACGACATTATATACCGCTCCCTTTCAAAGGCAGGAATCCCGTCAATAAAAGAGCCACCAGGTCTACTTCGCACGGACGGCAGACGACCAGACGGCCTTACCATGATTCCATGGCGTGCGGGTCGTCATCTTGTGTGGGATGCGACAGTGGTGGACACTCTGGCACCATTCTACATCCAGGCCACGGCTTCGACGGCGGGCGCGGCTGCCGAGATTGCAACGGAAAGGAAAAACACAAAATACGTCTCTCTTGTAAACACTCACTGTTTCGTTCCTTTAGCCCTTGAGACTTTAGGACCCATTTGCAGTATTGGCCTCGACTTTCTGTCTGATTTAGGTCGCATTCTAACATTGTCTTCCGGTGATATGAGAGAGACCTGTTTTTTGCTGCAACGCCTCTCTATTACTGTCCAGCGCTTCAACTCGGTGGCCTTTCGAGGCACTTTAGCTGAGCCGAAGCCAGAGGACATGTAACTATAGCTATAGCTTTTCTAGTTTATTGTATTTTCTGTTATTGATATGTTGTCTTGAAGATATTAAAACAACAACAATAATAAAAAATTTAAAAAAAAAAATAATAATAATAATAATAATAATCTGTAAAGGTCAGACAATCCGTTGATGGAATGTCAATAGGCCCTATTTTGTTTATTGTGGGGGTTGGAATTTCCTCCGGATAATTCTCCCACTGGGATATTAATTACTGTCATCGAAGCGCTTATAGATTTAATTCTTTTGGAGATCTCACCACGGAATGTTGTCTAAGACAAAGTATAGGCCTATTATTATAGGCCTACTTATGCTATATTTAATCCTTTCACTATAATTTATAGTAAGAAATTTTACGCTCCTAAAAGTGGCGGAAAGCGCTTGAAGGTGCAGCGCAGAAGAGTAGGCCTACATTCATGGGCGTAACTTTACCCTGAAAAGTGGTGGTGACTATTCCTTTGCTCACAACTCTCTTGCCTTTTTCCCTCGGCTTCCTTACCCCTACCCGGAAACGAATTTAGTATAAGCTTAAACTCCAGTGAGAACTCCTCCCTCCTTCCTTTTCCATTCTCACTCGCGATCCCTCCCCAAGCTTAAGGTGGACAAGGAATCCTTCCTTTCCCTTCTTGTAATTTATTATTATAAGATTTTCGGCCATGAGTCACTGTGGACAGTGAAGACGCTGCAAAGATGTAGAGCTATCAACATTGGTGCCATTGCGGTGTTAGTCACGAATAACTTAAAGTGGCGGTGATAGTCACCACCACTTTTTGGTCCGGGAAATAAATATTTTAAAACATGAAGGCATTATTTTGGCTGTCTGGCGTTATTAGGACTATTATAGGCCTATGGCCCAATGCCATTGAGATGTTAGTCACGGCCGTATAGACAAAATTATAGGCTACTCGTGACTAACATCGCAATTGCATTGTCCTAATAATGATTATGTTAAACAGCCAAATGCTTTCATGTTTAAAAATATTTATTTGTCGGACCAAAAAGTGGTGGTGACTGTCACGACAACTTTTAAAAGTGGTGGTGACTGGACACCACCGTCACAATAGAAAGTTACGCATAATTATGCCTACATTTATAATAGTGTTGCGACGTAAACTATAGTAAATATTTTTCTACTAACTTTCGTGCTAATTAATTCTTTCGCTAACAGGCTATTAATTTTACGCGCGTAAAGTGTTGGAAAGTGTGTGGGAGATGCAGCTCAGAAAATCATAGTCTTGCCTCTTAAACTATCATACAATTTTATATAATTATATGTACCAACCTTTGCGCTATACTATTAAATTCCTTCGCTAATGTTAATTTCATGCTCGTAAAGGTGTTGGAGAGTGTGTTTGAGAAGCCACTCAGAAAGTGTAAGCTTACAGTCTTGCTTCTTAAGCTATCATAGCCTACAAGTGTTAGCCTATCTACTAACTTTCGAGCTATTTAATTCCTTCGCTACATGTATAGGCATTAGCTTAATATGAATTTTACACTGCTCATAAAGGTGTTGAAGAGTGTGTGAGAGAGATGCAACTCAGAAAAGTGTAACCGTATAGTCAATTGCTTCTTAAGCTATCATAGCCTACTAACTTTCGTGCTATTTAATTCCTTCGCTACATGTAGGCTATAATTATATGCCCTAGCCTAATATAAATTTTACGCTGCTCGTAAAGGTGTTGGGAAGTGTGTTGGAAGTGCAGCTGTAAAAACGGACGAGACGCTGAGAAATGCCACCGTACTTTGTGACGACGTCGTACATCTGCTTCACCTCAGCCAACAAGTTTACGACCAGACACTCAAAGTAAGTGGATTCACAAATTAACCACTTTCCACTTAGAAAAGAGACACATCGTTATGCTCAAAGCGATCATAAACCAGGGCCTCTGAGAGGGTGGGTGTAGGGAAAATGACCAGGGGCCCGAAGACTCTTATGAGCCGGGCTAAGTAGTTATAGACAGAAAAGTGTAGGATCTTTGCATTTTTAAACATATAAGCTTAATATTGCAGAAAATTAACTAGGTCTGCAATCAGTTTAGAATTTAGACTTCAAGTAGCCTAAACAACTGAATAAAAATCATATTTTATATAGACCCCTATAAAAATATAAAATTGTAGGTCGTACCGTGCACTTTTATCACTTCAATTCGATTCTAAAAATGTGTTTCCCATTAAGCCTTATGATAATTTGCTCTGCCTAGGGTCCCGGATTTTCTCTAATCAGCCCTGTCATAGATCATGATGTTTGGCTTAAGCACGTGCTATAGGCCTACGCCACCCGCAACCAGGACTTTTTTAACGTGCAGTTGTACACAAAATGTGCAGTTCTAAATGGATTTGTGCAGTTGTAGAAGCACTTCTGCACAGTTAAAACTAGCAAACAAGGTCATTGTCCTCCGATGGGAAGTAATTTACCATGGAGGATGGGAAGGGAAAGAAGGAGTTGTGCATGCAGTACTAATAAAAATTCCTTTAAAACAACTCTGTCCGCAACGCTGCAGTGCTCCTTTAGTGTTTGTTTGTTTGTTTGTACACTTGTTATAGCGCCTATTCATTGAGTATTCAAGCTCTTCCACTCAGAGGCGCTCCCGAATGCAGAGCGTACAAATACGGTACAATGCATTGGAGTTTCACGCCGAAGCGATGAGCATTGAGCAATTGTGAGTGAAGGACTTGCCCAAGGTCCTTACGCGGCGCGGTGGATTCGAACCTCGAACCTTCCGGCTCCAAGGCAACGACGCCACCACTACACCACCGCGCCCCACGCAGTGCGCAGTCCTACACAAAAGTACGGTTCTAAAATGAATTATTTTGTGCAGCATCTGCATTGCTGCAAACATGTTTGAGCAGTTTAAAATGGTGACATGATTGTCTTGTCATCATGAAGGATAGACAGGGAGAAAGGGTTGCGGCATCGTTGTGCAGTTCTAAATATTCATTGAAAGAAGCCTCCGTAGTCTGTACCCATAGGCGTACGAGGCGGTGGTCCGGGGGGGGGCAAATGCCCCCAAAAGTTTGGTCAAGTCTGGTTTTTCGGGCAAACACACGCCCGGATGACTAAAAAAAGTCGTCAACTTTTTTGCCTTGGAAAAATATTTCCCACCACGAGATTTCAACCGGATATATTTTTCGGGCAGAAGTTCAATCTTTGCCGCACCCCCCCCCCACTGCTGAAATCTCAAATCTCCCGTTCCCCTATGCCTGTACCAGTGTACCCCGCTCCAAGCACAGCTGCAGCGGAGTAAAAGAAATAACAAAATGATAATTTTTATGCTGCATCGGTTGAGTGCTTTCAATTGTGGAAATGGTTTGCAGCCGAGTCGCGAGCAGGAGCTGACCTTTCGTCGGAAGTTCATTGACCTTCATCCCGTGTTCGCCAGTTGCAGCAGCAAGGTGAAGCAGCTGCTGGAGGTGATGCTGACCAAACAATTCTACCCACCTGGTCAACCGATTGTCCGACAGGGTGACCAGTACAACGGACTCGTCTTCATACTAAGGTTGGATATCACAGCCAGTCAATCGAAATTTATATAGCGCCTCTTCAAGATCTAGATCAGGATCCTACAAAGCATTCTCCATTCGGAAAGAATATATAGGCGCCTAATTGCCTAAAGCAGGTAAAGCTAAGTCTTTCTTCAACCAACGTATTAATTTTACAATCTGATCAATCTGATCAAAACACCATTCAATCCAACATTCAGTTTCAGATGTGGCCGGTGACACGAAATTTTCCATCCCTCCCTTAAATCTATCCGGGAGGTCGGAGGAAGATCAATCAAAATTTAAAGTGACTCTAATTGTTTCAAGTTCCCTAAGCAATATTCAGAGCAAGGCAACTCGAATTTAGTTAATGACTTTAAGTGTTCTTATAAGTAGGCCCTACTCTAATTGTTCTAAGCGTTCTAAAATCAAAGCAAACAAACAGCAGGAATAAACAAAGTTAAACATACCTTTTAGTGTCGTTATACAAAGCAAAGCAATTGGAAGTTATAATTTGTTGCTTGGCAAGCAACACACATGTCAAATTGTCAATATGTCTTCCTGCATTATATCTATATTTATATCTTAAAATATTTGATTGATTGATTGATTGATTGATTGATCTGTTTCAGTGGTCAGGCAAACATCGTCATTGAACCTGACAAACATCGAACCCAATACAACGAACATTTACAAACATCTACAAACCAAACGGAAGACGTTCAGAATGAAACGTAAGGAATACGTTATGAATTTGATGATAACTTTATATCATAAATCTAATCAAAATTCAAATATTTTAAAATGACACACACAAGCTCAATCCTAAATTCAATATGAGTGTATAGGCCAACATTCTTAATTTCATATGCTGAATATTATATAAAAAATTATATATAAATTATAGGCCTATATAGGGACTATATTCACACACAAAATATATATGCCTAATTATTTATAAAACTTCTTTTCCCAGGGTGTCCTCGCACTGGGAGCGCTTCTGAATAGGTTGTATTGTGAGAGCCGCTTTTAAAATCTTTAAAATAGTAGGACTACAGCATAGTATAGGCCCTATATGTAAATGATATAATATATAATTATGCATTGATCTATTAATTATTGCTTCTTCTCAGCGCTGCAAAGAAATCGAGAGACTCCGATTCGTCTCCCAACCAACGTCAGCGGCCAAGTCCCGTCCTGCAGCAGGACCCGATCCGCGTCCGCAAGCGACACGGATACGTAGCAGCCGAGAAGAGACTCCGCTCACGACGCCTCACCGTCTGCTGCGTGGAGCGGGGAGAGATCGTCGGCGACGTCGAGCTGGTCGCCGGGCTCGACACCTACTGCCAGACGGTCACACCAACGACGTCTCACCCCGTCGACGCCTACGCCCTGACGGTGAAGAACATCGAGCGGATAGGGTCGAAGGCCTTCTTGCAATCGATGAACGTCCTCAAAGTGGAAGTGGAGACCAAGCTGACCAACCGTATCGAGAGGTTAGGGGGCAGCGGGCCGGCGCTGTTCCCCTGTCTCCTGGAGAGGCTGAGGGTCACGGACGAGGAGAGACCGGTCGAGCTGCCGCCTCTAGTCAGCTCTAAGTCGCTCCCGACTGAAGAGGAGCTGTTCCAACATCTGTTGAAGTCGTTCGTTGAGAACCGGTCGGCGTTGTGTCAGCCGTACGTGCCGGGTGCCGTCTTCTACCGGGACATGATGCGCGCGAAGGCGGCTCAGCGCCGGTCGGACCCGGAGGCCTTGAAGCCGGCGGCGGCGACGAGGAACGGTCGGCCGGCCGCGAGGGTGAAGGCCCTGCTGGGGCCGCTGAAGCCGCTGACGACGCGGGCCATCAAGGTGGCGCTGAAGAGGCAGGAGGAGGAGCTGGAGAAGGTGGAGGAGACGGCTCGACTGCATGAGATGAGGTACATGGAGGAGGAGAGGACGAAAAACGAGTGCGAGAAGGTCAGGATGGACTATCGGCTCGATGCAGGGACTCCGCCGCTAACAGGTGGGTGGGCATATAGCACTAAGTAGGCTATACTTCCTATAGTCAACATGTCGATAGCTCTTTTGTAGGTTTGATAGGGTTTTCAAATGTGAAAAAGGCTGGACCTTGTTGTATTATAAGCTTATATTTAATTACTATGCTGATAGGGACGCAATAGTGGTTTACCCGGTTTCATGACACTTAATCCCGCGACACTTAATCCCGCGACCATTTAATCCCGCGACACTTAACCCCGCGCCGATTTAATCCCGCGACACTTAATACCGGGAAAGTAAAACAACGTTTACAAAAGAAGTTAAATTCTATAAATAGGCATATTCACAGCAATATTCACTTTGTGTTTAAAAAAGAGTTCAGCCTTTGCAGTAATATATTATAAAACTGTACAATTCGATAAAAACAATAGTCACATCAATATTCACTAATAACAATTATCAAAACTGTACAATTTGAAATCCTCTCTAAAATCCTTTATAATGATCGTTTTATGTACAACTGTGTACAACAGAAAAGCTGAGCAGAGAGGTAGGCGTATCCAATTGGCTATGTGGACAACTTCTTTCTGGTAGTCTCTCTTCTGCTTTGTCTCTTCTCAAAACCTGTTTCTTCTCGCGGGGCCTTGCGCACTGGGAGCGCCTCTGAACGGTTCACCCTACTAGAGGCGCTTTATAAATGTTTAAATACAATACAATACAATAGTCAAACCCCTACTTACAGTTGGCTATGTGGACAACAGTTACTGTAGACGTACAAATATTCGTGCTCACGTGTGTACAGGTATTAAGTGTCGCGGTATAAAATGTCGCGGGATTAACTGTCGCAGGGATTAAATGTCGCAGGGATTAACTGTCGCGGGATTAAATGACGCGGGATTAAATGTCGCCGGGACTAAGTGTCCGGCATTAACTGTCGCGGTATTAAGTGTCGCGGGATTAAATGTCGTGCTACCGGTTTACCCTATAGCTGATCACATAATTATGCTAGGAAATCAACTCGATATCCAATAGAGATCGGCATCCCCTTGATAACTAACACATGTATGTTCCGTTCATATAATTATTGTACTACACTTTCATTGGATATATCATAAAAGATATCATTTTAATGGATACAATTTGCCACACGCAAATTATTAAGCTTATAGCATACGTACATTATATGGCCACAATGCCGCCAATTTTGTGCAGCAGATCGAGGTCTATGATACTCATACATGAAACCCACACTGAACTCGATATTGGTAGGCCTACCACTTGATGCCCATACAGTGCAGAGATATGCGGAAAACCTGAAGAATCGCTATGACTCTAGACTGGCTTTACGAAATGTGAGTTTGGTTAAGAAATACATTAAAATATTAAAAATAGAACTGATTTATATCAACAGAAAAAGCCATGATGAATATGCAGCAGGTTCTGCTCAATAAACTACGAAATCATTCGACGCAGAACGGTGGCCTTCCATCAGACATGGAGATGGACACTGGACGATCCCGGACGAAGGTCCCCACAACGGACATCACCGACCCATACAAGATCCTTCTCCAGTCGCCTGCGTCAGATAAGAACGCGAAGCTACAGGCAATCAAGGTGCGCGGTTCCAAGGACAAACTCCAAACTGGTTCTTCCGTGGAAAACGGAAATCCTCGTTCGTCTGTGGATTCTGATCGAACTCTTCCAACAATGAACAATGAAACGAACGCGAATGAACAACAAACCGACATCAAATCAATATCGTTGAAAAGCAATGATACAGAGACACAAAATATAATAGCGACGAGTGCGCATTTCAAGACTGAAAATGATTTGAAATCAACAGCAATCCAAGCGGATACTAATCATGAAGCAACCAAAACAGACAATAAAAAACTGAGAAGTCCACTATCAATCGACTCCTCGCGGACAGGTAGAGACACGAAACCTCTGAATCAAACAGAAAATTTGGATGAAACAGGGAACATCAAGCTCAACGAGAAACCTTCGTCGATGGTCACAACCGCAGACGCTCTCCTGGGATCAGCGGACAAGATCGGATTGCAACTGGAGCGGACCAGGACCTTGATCTCAGAAATGGACCGACATAGCGAACCAGCCGATCTTCAAACGGAAGCAGACGACAGTCCAAAGGAAAGGTTGGTTCGTGAGGTTCATTCGGCCAGGGCTGACGTGAATCTACCGCCACAGATCTCGAAACGAGTTCCAATCTCAAGGGAGCAGATCCAGGTTGAGAATCGCAAGATGAAGGAGGCTGTCGTGCTGACGCTGGCGAAGGAGCTGTGCGAGGAGAGAGCGAGGAACCGACTGAACAAGGATCTCGTGTCGGCCGATGATGCCCTCTACGAGAGTCCATCGTATCGCGACTGGGAAACGAGCGATCGGTCATTGAAGTATCTCGAACAAAGAATCGCTCGATTCTACGTGGAGACGGAGAAGGAGAAGGATAAATCGTCGTCTGCTGGGAAAAATATGGCGGCAAATAATAAACCACGTCTGCTTCCTAAACTGCGGCGATTTGAACCGACGGTTAGTTATGTTTATTTCAATATCGTAAGCTTATACGTTTACCTTACCATAGCAAACAGAATAACATAGTACCGGTAACACGTAATGCGACATAGCACAACGCAACATAACATAACGTAACATAGCATAGCAACATAATTTATAACTGTCCTATTCGACTATAGGTTGGTCTTGAAACACTCTTGAGTATAGCTTGCCTTGAGGATAGCATAGAATAACATAGCAAATTAAAGGTCTAAATATTATTGGTTCCGAAGACGCTTAGTCTGCGTTAGAACCACTGCAAGCTTAAGCAGTTTATCTGTAATGTTCAACAGCCACAATTATAGGCTATCTCTCCATGCTTCCTCCTACAATAATTATTGTGAGAGTCAGAGAGTGCTTACTGACGCCCACATCATAAAATTCTACAACTATGGCACTGAAGAATTTCTGTCATGTAGGCCTAATGTTCCTCTAGGTTTCTCAGACAATATAGGCCTAGGTTCTATTAAAAACTTTTTTTTACCTAGGCTTATAATTACGGCTTGAGTTTTAGAGCATTAGCAACCAGAGCGGCAACAGTAGCCTACTGTCACCAATTAGCAATAAATTAATAATGACGATAATAAAATAATAATCAAGCCTTAGACTGAGTGGCTATAAATCTTATATTGTAGTCAGGGTAGGCCCAAATCATAAACTGATTACGAAAACATACCAGCAAATTCTGGAATGTCAAGGGCCATTATGTTTTATAAGCTGTAGAAATAGGTAGGCCTAAAGATAAACCGATTTGTGTGCTTAAATTTTCACACTTGTAAGTAAGCAAACTGTAGACCTAGCACCTATGTGTAGGCCTATAATTATTCATTAATCAATGGTCCCTCACTTTTCTATAAAATCATGATAGCCTACAACCGAGAATCCAGAGACAGAGAGAGCCATTGTTTGCATTCTGACAGTGCCAGTTACAACCTGGATAAAGGAGGAGCTTCTTCTTCTTTAGGTAAGCTGCCTCTCGGCAGGTCCAGATGCCCAACGACGCCAGTCTTCTCGATGTTGTGCTTTTTCTTTTAGTTTTATATAAAAGGAGGAGCTAGGGCGACACTAATAAAAGTAGGCAATAAATTAATCATCCTAATCATCCCTGTAATGACACAGTGTCGTTAACCCTTTAATGCCGTAGAGGCGTAGAGTATAGGTTTCCCATACCATTTACTACCATCTCGGAATTAAAGGGTTAAACAGCAACAATTAAGAGAGAATCCAGGGAGAAGGAACATAATTATGTGATCAATTGAACTCTATAGGCATAACTAAAAGGTGTTAAATTTATTCATACTGTAGCTACATAATTGCGTTGTGTAGACCTAGGCTATATGCCTAATCCTTGCGAAGTATAGGCTATAGGAAGCCGTTTAAAAAAAATTGCTTGCTCAGTGGGCAACGCAAAAACTCGCGCTGTGTCACCAACACAATGCATACATATCCAATGTTATCCATGGTGTTGGTGACTGTAGTAGAAAGCAGTAGGCCTTATACTTCAAACACATACATTGTAGCTAGGCCTATTCTATAAGGGTTCTAACTTCTAAGAAAGACACTTAGGCTACTACATCTTTAGTCGTGGCTGGGCTGGGAGCGCCTCTGAGTAGTTTCTTGAAGAGGCGCTATATAAATTATAATAATGAATAGGCCTAGTAACAGCTCATAATATGAGATCATACATATTATGTATGTTTTCTGATCAGGATGACAGCCCGAAACACGCTGTTCCTGGCGGTCGAGTCTACGTGAAGCGGCGAGCGTGTGACGTGCAGAAAGCGAATGGAACAGCCGTGAAGAACCACGATCATGTGCGCTACCATCTCTTGCCATCAATACCCAACTACGATCAACTACGAACGTCGAAGATGGTCATGTTTCAGATGCTTGACGATGCCAGGCAACAGTGGATCGATGAACACTAGTTATATTTATAATTTACATCACTATAATTTAATATTTAACATAACATAACATAACATAACATTTTTTATTCGGCAACCAACACAAACTTTAAAGATACTGTAATTCTACATCATATATGTCTTATGTCGGATCGCACAGGAGACCCAAAAGGGGCCAAAGGTCCCGCTAGCCAGGGCCACCTGAGAGAATTGGTTTAGAAAAATTCAGCACGGCCGATTGGAAAAATAAAGCAGCTTTATGAACAAAATATCTTAACTAGCATACTAATACAAAACAAAAGGTGAGTTAGAAAAGTGGAATAAAGTCAGTGCAGTCATATACACGAAAAACAAGTGCACACTCCCGTATGAAGGTGAATTAACAGTATTTCCCCAGATTGGTAGAGGTCTACATTCCTTGTTGGATGAAGGTAGAAAGCTCCCGTTTAAAGAGACGAAGAGACGGCAGGGAGCGAATATCAAGAGGAATACTATTCCATGTTCTTGGTCCAATACATTTAATAGATGCAAGCCTTGTATTAGTGCGGGCAAAGGGAATATAGAAAGGGTTAGTATTTCTCAAGCCACGCTCTTGAATATCAATTCTGAATTTGAAGTAATCTTTATAGGTAGCTGGTAGTTGATTATGGATATATCGATACATGAATATTCCAATTTGTAATTGCCTTATTTGATCTGGTTGCAGTATTTTTAGACCTAAAAATTCTGCTTTCGTGTGGGCTCGATAAGGGATTTTTGCAACAAATCGTATTGCCCTTTTTTGGAGGACAAGAATTTTCGAGAGGTTTGACTTATATGCAGAAGCCCAAACAATGTTACAGTAAGATATGTATGGATGTATGAGTGTATAATAGAGTGAGGTTCTGGTCTGTGGTGGGAGAATTCTGGATATGCGTGATAAAATTCCTAGATTTTTTGCTATTTTTGTTGCGATATTCGACACGTGTTCGTTCCAGGACAGGTGTTGGTCTACGTAAACTCCTAAAAATTTCGATGATTGCACTAAAGTGATAGGTGTACCGAAAATACATAAATTAGGATAAGACGTTGGAAGTGCTTTTTTATGTGACCTAAAGATGATGTAATTAGTTTTATCGAGATTGAGAGTTAACTTATTAGAGCGAAACCATTCTGCTATATTTTCTAGGTCGGAGTTAGTATGATTAATTAATGCTTCAAGTGAGGAATGAGAGTTAAAAATATTAGTGTCGTCTGCAAACAATAGAAAAAATAGATCAGGAGCTACACTAGGCAGGTCGTTTATGTATAAGATAAACAGCAGTGGGCCAAGGATAGAGCCTTGTGGGACTCCGTAATTAATTTCTTTTAGAGGTGATTTACTACCATTGCAGCTAACTAGCTGCATTCTGTTTTCTAAATAACTTTCAAACCATTTTAGCTGGGTGTTTATATTAAGACATATAGCCTACACTATCCTGCAGAGTTTGTAATCCACTGACTTATGCAGCGCCACTATAACGCTGTTTTTAAATTGGGGAAAAGTAAATTTTACTTTTAACCCACTCATTCTAGGATTTATATACCACGTCAAGAAAAATACTCATTCTCGACTCCAGCACGGCGATAACGTCTAAACCCTCCTTTAAGCGTCCGGGCAGTTGTGGAATTAATATTATAGTGATTAAAGGCACGTTTGTCCGAAACAATAAGAGTTTTAATCCAGTTTTAATTAAGCTTTTCTCTTAAACCGTCGCAGACCTTATTCTAGGCCACCAAAACAGTAATTTACGGACAACAATTTATTGATGTGCAAGTCACTTGTTTGTCAAGTTTTTCATTCCTTCAACTACTGCGCGTACAAATCAACCCATATGGCTACAATTAATCGTGAAACCTAATTCACCGCAGCTGCTTTGTCTAAATAGAACAGATCAGACCGCGGTATCGCTTCAAAATCAAATACAAAAGTGGATTCAGACAACCCCTCCCCCCGATGCACAACCAGTACATTAGTTAATTAGCAGAAATCATCTGTAGTATAAAATTTTTACTGTGGCTACTTTTTATTTTTGTAAAATCATATTTGCCAGCTAAAATTTTTTAACTGTTATAGTTTACTGTTTAGATTCGAACAGAATTCAATTATAGTGTAGTCAAAAGCCATCGGACGACTATAGGATAAAATGGAGTTATAAATAGCCTAGTTTGGACGTCATAATTAAAAGTTTATTCTGCTTAGGTACATTTTTTCGAGATCCTCCTCCGCATATCGTCTAAATCCAGTGATCCCTCCCTCCGTTCAACATTGTTTCTACTGTAGACATCAGGATGGTCCTTCCCTAGTAGATTGACAACACTGATAGTCTGATACACTGTAAGTCCCATCACCGACTACCGTTACTTCACTCTAGCAAAGTAACTTTAAAACTAGCGTTACCAAGCATGAGAATTTACATGTGTACATCGCCGAAACATACTCAAACATAAAAATCCTATGTCTTCACAATCACGAACTTCCATGTCGAGCTTTCACGGCCCAGCAGCATACATCAATACTAATTAATTAGTCTTACAGTTTCAGAGTCACTTATAAATGCAATCTCCTATCATTAGAGCAAATGACAGCTCCTGTCAGCAGGCATATGGCCAACTCATTTGCAGTTGTTTGAGATGAATTGCACATGAAAGAGTTCATGGAGATTTCTTAAATGCCATTATCAGTGTCAGCCAAAAAATAATAAAACAATGTCAGCGTAAGATTGGAATAATTTCAAAGCCGGTTTTATTGGTGCAAATACGTATCTAAAATACGAATGCTTTGACCAGCAGCAAGTCATGATTGAAAAGTTCATTGTCTACTTTAGTCGTCATCATCTTCGCTTTCTTCTTCATCACTTTCATCATCGTCTTCATCATCATCATCGCTGCTTTCATCTGCATTATCTTCTCCATCATCATCACTGTCATCATCATCATCCTCGTCATCATCGCTAGTGTTGTCATCTTCATCCTCATCTTCATCGTCATCTTCATCCTCCGCCTCTTTCTCTTTCTTGGCTGGTTTTGCCTCTTTCTTCACTAAAAGCAAACATGAGCACAAGATATGAAATAGTGGAAGAATTTTAGGAAATTCGACTCAATAAATTTTCAGAAGCTAGAGACTTGGCATAGTTGTTAGGTACACCCCACTGAAGAAAATACCAAAAGTCCCCATAAATCCGTGCTGTGCTCGAGCCGCCATCTTGGAAAATGGCGGCCAAACATCGGTTTTTTGGGAGTAGCTCCCGAACCGTTGCAGCTACTAAAAAATATATAATGGAAAAAATAATCCTTTTTGAACGACAAATAAGTTTGGTATATAACATTTCTTTCTAGGATTACAAATAAAAAAGTTACGCACAATAATGTAGTCACTATTATGTATAGCAATGGGACGATTGCGACGTACACAGTTTTATGGCGGGAAGAACAAGCGCTGTGGTGTGAGCAATGGTTTAAGTAGTTCTTTTGCCAAGACTGACCCCAGGCACAATACAAATCAAGGATGAATGTGCTATTCATTTGTGTTGTTTATGTTTTTATATAGCGCACCTTTCAGAAACCTATGCAGAAGTGCTCCCAAGTTAGAAATCCGGTTATTCAGAAACTACATGTAAATGGATCCGCATTAAACTGGAAGCTCCTCAGCGCTCTGTCATGGGTCCCCCGCTCTCTATTCTATATATCATAGATGTAAAAAAAGATGAAAACAAAATAAAAAAACCGGTTTTTTTCGAAAAACTAAAAACCGACAAAAACCGAAAACCGAAAATAACTTGCATTTGCTACATCTGAAACTTCATTTTACGCTTTAAAATCTTACTTATGCAATTTTATCTTAATCTGCAAAAAACAATTATTTTATTATTATTAGGCCAAAATTAAGCTTAATTGATATAGGCCTAAGTAAAATTAACCTACTACAGTTAGTTTTTTTTATATAACTTTGGCTTAATAAGAAATTTAGAAAGATTTAAGGTTTCGAGATCTGTCCTTTGCAACCGATCTTTCCAAGAAGGCCGTCTACCTCCAGCACAGAAAATAACATACTGGTTCCAGTTATCAAGCGTGACGGACTAGAATGCATGTTGACGATTCCGATGGAAGGCTCGTACCGGTTTGCCCAGTCGAGCAGGTTATGTAAATAAGGGAGTATATAATATATATATAATAAATATTATATATATACAATTACACATATACATATATATATTATATACGGATCCCTTTTGAGAAAGACAGCAAAGTCTAGACATGGGTGCCACCCGTTCAGCAGGTAATCGAGACCAGGGACTAACTCTCTTTTTAGTAGAACACGTTGAACAGACGTTGGTACTTGGTCCGAAATGGATTTGACCCTGTCATGAACGCGGTCCCTAGGCTTCAAGGACACCCAGTGCCACGGACCCCTCACTGTCAACCAGGTATAGTGTCGAAACATGTTCGCATTGCACATTAGCACACGGCATGACAGGATATTCTCATCTGCTGCACTCAGTACTCGAATACGGAGGAGCCTAGATGATCCATAGTGAAGAACCCCGCATCAGTTCACGAATGCCTATCCAAAGACACACGACGCACCCGGATAGACATTAGCCACCCAGTCAATGCATTGGCTTCCACTAACTCTGGCCATGACAACGGGGTCACTTAAGCAAGCAGCTCCAGCAGAACTTCTCAACGACATTCGCGCAACTGTAAGCTAGAATTCACCAAGAGTGCAAGTATGTAAAGTCTGGTTTGCCGTACTTCGCGATGTGTGGATGATGCCAAGTAATTACCTGCTTTAACTCCCCAAGGCTGATATATCATTAGGTTACTCTGAGGACTATATCAGCCAATTATAGGATTAGACATTGATATAAATTTTATCTTATACCATCATTCGCAACACATCATTTGTTCTTCCGCCATTTTCCAAGGTTGCTAACCTGGGAGTGCTCCTGAATAGGTTTCTTAAAGGTGAGCTATATGAATACATAGACTACACAAATGAAGAACACAATCATTCTTGATTTGTATTGTGTTTTTAAGCTTAAAATGAAATTTCAGATGTAACAAAGGCAAGTTATTTTCCGTTTCCATTTTTTGTCGTTTATTGTCCTGTTTTTTATTTGTTCGAAAGAACCCAGGTTTTTTCCGTTTTTTAAATTTTATTTGCATCTTTTTTTTACATCTGTGGTATATACTAGGCTATATAGAATACAGAGCGGGGGACCCAGGACATAGCGCTGAGGAGCTTCCAGTTTAATGCGGATCCATTTAGTTCCTAAATAACCGGATTTCTAACTTGGGAGCAATTCTGCATAGGTTTCTGAAAGGTGCGCTATATAAAAACATAAACAACACAAATGAATAGCACATTCATCCTTGATTTGTATTGTGCCTGGGGTCAGTCTCGGCAAAAGAACTACTTAAATCATTGCTCACACCACAGCGCTTGTTCTTCCCGCCATAAAACTACGTCGCATTGCTATACATAATAGTGACTACATTATTGTGCGTAACTTTTTTATTTGTAATCCTAGAAAGAAATGTTATATACCAAACTTATTTGTCGTTCAAAAAGGATTATTTTTTCCATTATATATTTTTTAGTAGCTGCAACGGTTCGGGAGCTACTCCCAAAAAACCGATGTTTGGCCGCCATTTTCCAAGATGGCGGCTCGAGCACAGCACGGATTTATGGGGACTTTTCGTATTTTCTTCAGTGGGGTGTACCTAACAACTATGCCAAGTCTCTAGCTTCTGAAAATTTATTGAGTCGATTGATGTTTTTTCTACTAAAATTCCTCTACTAAGAATGGGGAAAAAACTCTCAGGATGTTTGAACCAAAATTGATGCCCATTGTTACATCAATTGTACATAAACATATAAAAGATCAATAGGTGGGATATCAGCAAATAAAAAATTCCGATGTGTCTCTACCTGATGCATTGTTTACATTTTTTGTCTTAATACATCACGAGGGATGATATAGTTTGTAAAACTAAAGTTGCAACATTAATAAAACACAAAAATCAATAATAATGGTTTCAGTAAAAAAATACATCTTCCAGCTGATTTACAAAGTGACAAGTGATCCCTTTTCTTGGCCGAGGTCATATACGATGAAAACAGAATGCAAAGAAAGTGGATACTCACTAAAAATCGATTACATACTTATTACCTTTAAAATTCTATAAACTACAAAATTTATGCAGATGTGACCACCATGAAATTTGACTTACCAGTTGGCTTTTCTGGTTTCGCGGCAGCAGCTGCGGCATTAGGCTTTGGTTTAGCCGGCTGTAGGACCGTCGGCACGTCCGACTTCTGGGAACATTTCTTGGCGAAGAGAACGACAAGGATCTTGCCATCGACGACTTTGCCCTGCATGCTGTCGTGAGCGGCTTTGCATTCCTCCTCGGTCGTGAAAGCGGCAAACGCGTACCTAGCAGCATATGCAAGAAAGAAGTCTCAAATAATAAGGCAGCATTGTGTAATTTTTTAGAAGCCCCTCTCACAGGTTAATGGTCAGAGTAGCATCATTTACAGCAGGGGTGTCAAAGAGCTGGCCCACGGGCCATTTCTGGTCCGCCGACGATTTTTTTCTGGCCCGCGGAGCCTTCCCTAAAGAATACATAATTATTTAAAATGTCAAAATTTAATTTTTAAAAAGCGAAAAGTGGACATTGAATCAAGATCCTTTCGCGATAATTGGACTTTTCTTGGAATTGGCCGACCAAGCTCGGAGCTTCCTCTCAGATCACTACCCAGTTTTGCTCAGGAACTTCGACACCCTGGCCCGCCACTTGTTAGAAAAAGTTTACACCGGCTCGCCACTATTTAGAAGGCGTTCGCACTGGCCCGCCACTGAAAAAGGTTTGACACCCCTTACAGCATTTCAGGTCACGTCCGAGTCATGGGAGTTAATCAGCAAGTTGAAAATAAATGTAAGGAAGATCCTCAAAACTGCGATATGGAATGGCCTCCCTCTTGAGCTGCACCTGTTCCCTCAGGTCACACCCTGACACATCTATAAGCACTTCGAAACCTTTATTTTTTATCACGATGAAGTCGGGAGTACCTCTGAGTAGTCTCCTAGAAGAGGTTCTATACAGTGCTAAAAGTGTAAAAAAGAAGTGCCAGGACACCCCTTACCTTTCCAAAAGAAGTGCCAGGACGCCACTTACATTTTTAGGTGTGCTGGCCAAATAAGTGGCAGGACGGCATAGAGATTTGAAAATAAGTGGCAGGACGGCATAGAGATTTGAAAATAAGTGCCAGGACGGCATAGAGATTTGAAAATAAGTGCCAGGACGCCATCCATGACCGTTCTGCCACACTTTAAGCCCTGGTGCTACATAAATACTCGTTGATCTGCATTTGATTTTACCATGGTTTCATCTCTTACCCGACCGGCGTGCTGTCCTTCATCTTCCGCGGAATGGCAACGCTCGCTGCCTTCGGAAAGAGTTTCTTCAGATCCGCCTCTGTAGCGCTCCTGTTGAAACCGCGGATGTAGAGCCGCAGTGAATCGATATCCTCGATAGAAAGCGACTTCGCTTTTAAGCTCTTGTTCTTGCTCTTCTCTCCGATGTAATCAACGAAGACCTGACTTCCACCGAGTTTCTTATTCGACAGCAGTTTGAAGTTAGCGTCTGCTGTCTTCTCGTCCTTGAAGCGAAGGTACGCATAACTGGAAAACAATACACAGGTTAGACCATCAATTAACAACAAAGAAAATAAGTTTTCTACAGAGGTGTGTACTTTCAAAGTTCAAGCACACAACTCAAATTTTGAACTCCGTTCAATAAAATATACGTAACTTCTTCACATAAAATCAGGTTCATCAGACATTTTCTTGGGATGCCATTCCCGTTCAGTCATATATTACGAGCGCTGTATTTGACTCTGCCTAGCACCATTTTACATCATACTACGTAAATATACACTTTCAGATCCGATATGTTATTCAATGCAATAAAGCACTTTGATACAATTAAATGCTATACAGCATCAACCTGTTAACATAAACATCGTTAGGGACATACCTAATGACAGAGCATACATGTGTAATTCAGGTTACCAGTAAAAAGGTTTAATCACGAAACAGTCAATATTTAGCAATACTCTGCATCACTGGGTACACACCCACATGTATCACAAGACACACATATATCACTAGACACTCATATCAACATACACACACATCACTAGACAGTAGACACACACGGACACACAAAATTAAACCAGTGAAAATAGAAACCTTTGATTGTCGACTTTTTTCGAGAAGATGGTACGTAGCTGAACGTCCAGAATGTCTTTGCTGAGGGCCGTTATGTCTTTCTCTGTTACGTCTTTCGTGAAGTTCTTGACGAATAGAACGCACTTGTCGACTTGAGCTACAGATTCAAAATAAATTTAACATAGAACTCTACGGACAAGATGTCGTTGACCTACCAATTTTTACAGTTGCTTATGTTAATTTCTTTCCTCAAAACCATATATTTACTTCCTTCCTCAAAACTATATATTTACATTACCTGTTTCTTCAAAACCATATAATTTATTTACTTCTTTTCTCAAAACCATACACCGGTATTTCTTTCTTTCCTCAAAACTATATATTTACTTCTTTCCTCAAAACTATATATTTATTTACTTCTTTTCTCAAAACCATACACCGGTATTTCTTTCTTTCCTCAAAACTATATATTTACTTCTTTCCTCAAAACTATATATTTATTTCTTGAAAATATTTAACATATAAAAAAATAGAGTTCTAAGACAAGTAGAAACTAATCTTTACCTTTGAACTGAAGATCCTTAACAAAAAGGTTGGCTGAAAAAAAAAACAGAAAAAATAGCAGAAGTCGTCAAAGTTCTAACACGCATAACGAATCTAACGATGTCATTAAATTTCTAGGGATTAGAAATACGAGCAACTCAGTATCCGAACCATCAATTTTTCCATTTAGCATACTCACTTTTAATTAAGTGCAAAGCTACTTTCTGATCATAAGTTGCAGCCTCGCTATTCTATTCAAGCTGCCAAAAAGATTGTTTTTAACATGATCGCAATATTTTACCAGTGTCTGTATGGACTTGAACCAGCATGGCACAGATGCCTTAAATGATCGATTGTCTGATGTTAGCATGGTCTTAATGTATTCAATTACGATTAGGATTAAGCATAGATGGTTGAAGTGAGTGTGTCGAGAGCAAATGCACAATGTGCAGGATCCTGCCCAACAGTACGGAACGCCTAGTATGAGATATTGCTTGAAAATGCCAAGGACTTGTCTATCAATGTCGACAAGTTATTTGCTACATGCTGCACTCAGTTCCATTATTTTGCACTTCGCAAAGCATCAATTTCTCACACAATTAGTTCAACCATGTGTTAGAATCCAGATGGCCAAAAATGCAACACATTACCCAATAAAAGATCCTAAAAATGATAGACATGCTTATCACAGACCTGTTGATTTTTCCTTTCCATCCTCAGTCGCTGCTTTCAACTTCTTTGCCTGACTTTCTACAATAAGAAATTAGTTAAACGTAAATTGCATGAATTTAGTAATAATCATAACCTCAGAATTTCTAGAGCAAAATGCATGGAACCATAAAATCTTCTTCACTACACTGAATGATGAATTCAGAAACTTTTTCTACAAACTTCACAAATATCAGTGCAGGGCATCAACAGTCTTTAAATGTTGCACACATAGACGCCAAATTCCTGATTATTTTAAACTGACAGGGTAGAAAATCACTGAATTAGAAGCAAACTGGTAATTAACACGTTGACCGCGGTAAAATTATTGGCCAGGCGCGGCACATATAGGCCAAAATCCTAAAAGTTATAAATTTGTTATTTGATGTGTTTGACATCCTTTTATTCAAAGAATCAGAAATGAACTGTTCCTTATTATGTGTTTGGCTTTGTATCAAACTGATTGCTACCTAGAAATCAAATATAGTGTGAAATAGTTTGAAAAATTGTAATACACACGGTGCAGCTCACGCGTGCTCGGGCCGAAACTGTCCATTTCTGTCGTATGCCAATCATCGCTTATTTCATAGTTACTATCCAAAGCTTAGTCATTATTATCAAAAGATTCATTGTCCTATTCGTAAAACATCTGCAAAGCTTCTTGTAACCTGTTATTTTTCAAGTAATTCCGATTGATACATTGTTTTTACCGAAAGACGCTATAGTCACGCTATAGGAACAAGATGGCTGACACAACAACAGACGCCTTATTCGTTTGGTTTTTTCACTAGATACTACCAATAAATAGTCTTACATACATTCGATAGATGGCAGAAGATGTCCCTTATAACTAATAAGCGGTAGGAAATATTACCGAGACGCTAAACTGCCTATAAGCGGCCGATATATGAGGGACGTGTATAGACGTCCCTCGCGTCTGAGATAGCCCATTTTGGGACGTGTATACACGTCCCTCGCAGCCAACGTGTTAATTCTTCTCACTGTTGAAGCCAAACTTACATCAACTTCGCATCAAACACAGAAGACAAGATTTCAAAGCATCACACAGTGTACAAATTCAAAGACAATAAAGAAACAAAATAATCCAAATCACCTTCTTTAATTTCCTCTTCATCGTCGCTGTCATCATGTTGACGTTTCTTGCTCTGCAAGGCAACAACCTTCTTCTCAGGTGTTTTGCTCTTTTCGCCGGCCAACTTCACAGGAGAAGCAGCTTTCGTTGGTGTCGCCTTCACCGGCTTAGAAACGACCGGGAACGTCACCTTTTCTGGCGTGTTGCTCGTCTTGGCCAGCTTCGTTGAAACTAAAATATCATAATTTAATCATGAGATTGTAATCAGCCATTTTGAATTGCAGAACATAGCAACAACGACGTGCGTTGGTTCCCAGTCGCCTTTGGTAAACTCATCCCGCTGAAGAGTTAAAGCTGTGCACATGTAAGGAGGCTTTCGATATATTACATACGCGGAGGAGGGATCACCAGAAATGGTCTGATTTGTTGTTCTGTACATTGGGAAACAGAACTTGAACGCGCACAAAACATATTGTTACTCATAATGATATTGAAGAATAAAAATGCACACAAAACAATGAATAACAATCGCTTGGAGAAAGAAGTAACAAGACATATCAATCAATCATTCAATCAATGGATCAGAATTTATACAGCACACCTTCAAGATCCCTACTCTGAGGTGCTCCTTGCACAGGTCAATTGAAAAAAAGCAGTCTTCAACAGTTGGTGAAACTGAGAACATTTTGAGAGGCGTTGTATAGCCAAGGGAAGCAACAAATAGGCAAAGGAAATTAAGAAAGAAAAAAAGAGTAACAAAGAAACAAAGACAACATACCCGTTACTTCCTCGTCGTCATCCGAACTGTCATCCCGCTTCCGCTTCTGTTGCTTTTCTTTCACAACCACAGCTGCTGCGGCAACTGGCGTCTTTTTCTGTGCAGAGCCTACAGCGCCTGGAGCCTTAGCATCTGGAGTTTTCTGGCCAGCCTCCTTCTTTCCAGGAGTTGCTTTTCCAGGAGTCTGTTTACCCGGTGCTGCAGTCTTTCCAGGTGTTTCCTTTGCCGGAGTTTGCTTTCCAGGCGTTTTATTTCCAGCGGCTTCTTTACCTGGGGTCTTCTTGTCAGGGACTGCTTTTCCCGGTGTTTGGTTTACAGCGGCTGCTTTAGTGGGTGACTGCTTTGCTTTGTCGTTCTGTTTAGGTGTTTTATCTTTCTGACCATTCTGCTTAGCTTTAAGAAAAACAATTATGACAGTAAAGTTACATACAACAAGGACTGACGATTATAAACAAAGTGCATAAGTACCACCTGTTAAATTGTTAATACAACAGTAGGCCCTAATGATAAAAAATATATGAAAAGTGACGCAAAGTTACGATACAGATAACAAAGAACTGTGATCATATTATTAGGTATTATTATTATTATTACAGAAAGAATACATAACAAACTAGAAAACTTGATGTAAAATCAAGATGCTTTTCATGGTCAATTGACATCCTATATGTGACATCCATCATAGACATTTCTCAGTTCTTTCAAAGCTTGCACAAAAAATTAAGAAAACTAAAACAAAAAGTTAGCACTCCTGAAAACAGTCAGTATAAGTGTTTCTGAATTGTATTGTGATGTGAAGGATATTTCACCGTTCGAATTGCTGCTGCACTGTTATGTTACCATAAAGACTTCACACAAAAGTGTATTTAAAATTGTACTTATTAATCATTCTGCCATCATTTGCCAAGCCACTTACCAGGTACAAGCTTTGGAATCTTCTCTTCGACTTTGGTCTGCTAAAAATAGTTTATTCATTACAAAATTTAAAGAATATTGCCTTCTATATCCCTACAAGATTATAAAATTGAACAATTTGGTTTTGACTTTTAAATTCTAAGTCGTAAACATGATCATCATAAAAAAGAAGTGAAAAAGCACACAGCAAAATTATTAAATCATTTCAGACAAGATAAGAATATATTCATTGATAAGGCGTAACAAAAAAATTGTTGTGTTTCCGGTAACCCGACCGACCCATTTTTACGGCCGCGACCCAAATATTTTTGTAAAAAAATTTTATTAAAAAATTTTTTTTTTAATTAAAATTTTTTCTCAAAAAATATTTTTTAAACATTTGTATTGACACAACATAAGAGACGTCAACAAAATGAAATTAATAGGACTGTTTCTAGAGCAGTTTTAGGTGCAGACAGTCGGGAAATAGGCAGTTTATACTTGCTTAGAACACGCACTTTGTTTCAGCGTGCAAAAAAGACTAGTGGGGTATACTTTTTCGGATAGTCACTGCATAAAAATATTTTACAAAATAAAAATATTTTCCGACCTACCTACCCAATTTTTTTTAGCTATGTTACCGGAAACACAAAATTTTTTTAGGCCTAAATTAGACATGGGATTTTATCTAGTGTCTGTAGATTCACAGAGGCAATGGCTACAATATGAATCTACATCACAGTAAGACATAAGACATGATATTGGATTAAGAAATACCCAACTGATTTGCCATCTAAATTTTTATAAGAAAAACAAATTTCAATTATTTTAGTAAATGCTATCAATATTTACCTTTGTAGGTCCTTTCAGCAGAGCCTAAAGACAAATAATAATGACAATAAAGTCAGTATTTTTGACACAATGATAAAGTAAATGCATTGGTAATCCACACGCACATAGCACTGCCAGAGAACCGATACAAGACAAAAGTAGACACTTGGAGCAAACCAACATATGCCAACAACATCTGAAACCCTGAACCACATGTTTACCATTTTCATCACCTGCTTAATTACAAACTACCGACAGTGAATTCTGAATTCTCTGTTATTACATATGCTGGTACATGTGTCTGATAATTACATAATTTTAATCTCTAGTTACTCACAATTGCTCATGCGCTTCAGCTTGAAACTCAGAGTCAGAGTCTGTGATATGTAGTCGGCAGCGCCTCCAACCATAAATCATCAAGGGACGCTATAACAAGTAATTGTGTTACAAATTATGTAACAAAGATCGAAGCCTACTTCAAAATCTTCATCGAACGAATTTGTTGACGAGTCCGATTCATCGGATGACAAATCTTTCTTAAAAGGTTTCGATTTTGGGGTTGGAGTCTGCTTCCCAGCTTTCTTCGTCTGAGGAGTATTTGGCTGGAAATAGGAACAGGTCTTTGTAAGGTACTTCACTATGAGATTACATAATCAGTCATGTTTAACGAATTTTTTTTAGAAATATGGAACCTTCACTACAACTCCTTCATAATTGTTTCTGCTACTGAACATATTAATTTCTTAGTTATTAGCTGACCGATATGCAAATAATTCAGTTGCAGGCTGTTTATTCGGTTCTTATGTTCGGGTTTCTTCAGAATCCAATCCAACATCAAAACGAATCTCAGGTTCTAAAATTTTAACGCACGTGTGCAATCAGATTCAGCTCACGTGTCATGCAATACTCGAGTGTAATACCTTTATTAATGACTTGCAAAGACAGTGATTTGGTAAAGGAGCGATTCGGCGTTGCAATAAACATAATTTTAATAGACGGAGTAATTTGCAGGGTTCTACAATTTTGCATCTTAGTTCTGCAACAAGAGGATTCATGCAACATGGATTATCGCTCAGGCACAATATCTGATCCGTCACAATTCTTGCATTTTACCTTTGAATTTGGGGTTCCTCCGGCCGAATTCTTTCCACCTTTCTTGTTTTGTGGCTTTCCCATAGTTAATTGCTAGAGTTAGGTTACAGATACACGCATCGATCGTAAAACTAATTTTTTTCGAACCACGCTTCCACAAACGAGTGTCTGATTATTAATCAAAGAACTAGCTTCCGGTCCGCTCTGTGCAAAAAACAGTGAATGTAACACGCGCACAAAAGACTACGAAGCGAAAATATTTTCTAGCGCTATAATATTGGGCAAACATGTTACTCGCAAATTTGAGAGTAAAGAGATTATTGCCACTCAGCTGCTTGAGGTCACTACCTGTACTCTGGAAGTGCTAGTCCCAAGTCTGAATAAAGTAGGGGCGCGACACTGCTTAATGATCTTTGTTATCAGTGTCGATGAACCGAAACAACCAGGTTGGAACCAGGACCGAATTAAAACATTTTCAACATGTCAACGGTCCCACACGTTAGGGACTCCAAACATGCAATAGGAATATTTTTATAGTGTGTTGTTCTAATAGTAATAAAATAAGTAGGGGGCCCAGGCTACAAATCTCAGGATAAATTGTTGTGAAATTATTTGAAAATTAGGCCTACTTATTAAATCGTTAGGCTAATTATAATGTAATAGCCTATCTAAATTTCTTAAGTGCTACTCGAAACCTAGCGCGGGGCACCAGCTTATTCATGAGCGTGCGCTGCGTTGAGTCAAAATTAGAGGGTTGTCGCACTTGTCCGTAAGAGTAGTCCATATGGCCACTGGCCAGTCCAGCTCATATATCTAGCCTAGTGCATGTTCGAACGCCTAATAAGCTTAATTATATTTGCAGATCATGCTTTCGTTAGGCTACATGCTGTAATATAGGCCTAAACTTCAAGCCGTTACTTTCACAGAGTTGAGTTTACAAAGAATGGAGTGCACTGGTTGAGAATAGGCCTAGGCTACAGCAATAGGCTAACTAAACATGCAGTGAATTTCCATGTATTTTCGGATTTGATAATTACAGCCCCACATAATGTTTGTATGCGCACTTGTTAAAGCGCCCCTTCAAGATCTCACTACTCAGAGGCGCTCCCGAATGCAGAGCAGACACTGCATAGGAATTTCACACCGAAGCGCTGAGCAATTTATTGCGAGTAAAGGACTTGCCCAAGGTCCTTACACGGCGAGGTGAATTCGAACCACGAACCTCCGGCTCCAAGGCAACGACGCCACCAATTAGCCTACACTAACGCGCCCCACAAAAATAATGAAAATACACGTAATGAAGAATCACTTAAGCAAAACAGATAACTTTCCTACTGTTCTTCTGCACTTATAGCTTAATGTGCATATATAATTTATTTGCAGATCATGCTTTCGCAATAATCATGCAACAGCTTTATTACGGTAGGCCTATGCTATACGCTGAAGAGGCAGAACTAGCATAGGGCGACGTTCAAACGATGCAAAATGAGAAAATGAAAACCAAAAGCACTGCACTGCAGACTTAATAACGTAAATAGGCATACTTAATATATGACGAATCTCAGTTAGGCTATTGTTCATTGTTCATTATTTGGCTAAGGTTCTAAAACAGAAATTAATAGCATATAGCCTAGCCTATTGGAAGTAGACATTGGCATGCACGTTGTAGAAGCCGACTGGAAGTAGAATTGCCTCACTATTAGAAACTAACTAATAACGAGAAGTGAACTACTATTGAATAAAGTGAATGTTGTAGGCTGATGAATTGCAGGTTTTGTCGGTTGAGTTTCCATACGAGACGTTGGCTTCGCTCTGCTGAGGATCTAAGATCGAGGTCTTGGCTTCATGAAGCGCAGAATTAGGTAGGAAGCAAGATGGAAGAGAATGAGGTTACAGATGGCTATCGTTACATTCCAGTGAAGCGGAACATCCGGCAAGTTGCGTGTACTCAGGAAAGCTGATCCTGGAAAGGTCGTTCCGTTAGTGCAGTACTTCGGAAAGCTGGAACTGTTCGCTGGATTACACCTGTTGGAAATGGACGATGTCATCATCACTAGCACTACCACCACCACCACCACCACCACCACCACCACCACCACCACCACCACCACCACCACCACCACCACCACCACCACCACCACCACCACCACCACCACCACCACCACCATTATCTCTCCATTATCGTGTGCGTTATGACATCATCATTGTAAACTTTCTTTTCCTCATCATATCCTTATGAATGTACACATGCATTCATGATGTATAGTCCTACAGTAAGTAAGGACGCATGTGTGGCTATAATGTATGAATTAATGCACTGGCATTTCTGAATGTCTGAATGTCTGCACGCGACTCTGATCCTCCGTGTGATGCCTCTAAAAGTCTCTCGGGCGTGACGGGGCAGTGGTGTAGGACTACACTACGGGACGTCGACATATTGTTGCAAACCAGCAATTAACAATGCTTTACCGCTCATTGTTCTTTATTAATTTTGGCTAAGCTTCTAAAACATAAATTAATATAGCCTATTGGAAGTAGGCTACGTCCACACTAATATTTCAGATTTAGAGAAGCCAGACTTACTGGAATTCATCACCGTAGGTCAATTCGACTTCAACCATAGAAGTCCAGATGCGGGATAAGAACGACACGTAACGGATCCAGTCAAACCAGACATGGGCATGCGCGTTGTAGAAGCCGGCTGAAAGTAGAATTGCCTCACTAGTAAAAACTAATAATAATAATAATAATAATAATAATAATAATAATAATAATAATAGCCTAATAATAATAATAGCCTAATAATAATAATAATAATAAGCAAGATAGCAATGCACTTTATGCTTGAACACAATCTTTTCTGTTTTTAGTTTTATTTTCGGCTTGAGTGTTTTTTCAATAAAATTTTGGTGAAGTTATAATAATAATAATAATAATAATAATAATAATATATATTAGGCCTAATAATAATAATAATAATAATAATAATAATAATAACGACAATTTATATGGCGCCGTAACGCGGTCATAGCCTACGGCTACAAAGGCGCCTCACAAACAGCTAACTGCGGGATAAGCCTTAGCAAATAGATAAGTTTTAAGTTTTGATTTAAAAGAGTCCACTGAGGCGACCAATCTGGCCAAACTAGGCTGTGCAAAATTAGTTACAATCTAAATATCACGAATAGGCTACATAGGCTAATAATATAGGCCTACTTTTCTATATATTTTGATTGATGCATTCATAATCATAGGCGCGGTAGAAATTTTCCGAAACTGCGTTTCTAAAAGCAATGTGAAATGAGCAAATGATTTCCAGTGGAAAGCCGAATGCATCGGACATTCGAAAGTTATTGGGAAAAGAGTACCGGTAGCCTATTTGAAAAGATACATAGCCTAAGCATAGGTGCAATCACGTCCTAAAAGTTGGGGGGGGGGGCATAATGAATCACGTCCTAAAAGTTGGGGGGACCACAATAATAAAGTTAGGGGACCACTCAAAAGTTGGGGGGACGCGTCCCGTGGGTCCCATAGGGTGGTTGCGCCTATGAGCCTAAGTAGGCTGATAGGCCTAGCCAGGGGTTATTTTAACGTGCAGCTGGACACAAAGTGTGTAGTTGGAAAACGAATTTGTGCAGTTGAAAATCAAGTTTTGTGCAGTTATTTTTTTACACACAATCGCATAAACAATGTATGTAGCTAATATATTTTAATTATACTAATTGTAACAAACAAGATTATAAGACATTTTTGCCGTGAATTTAACTTTAAATTTCTATTGAGAACTCTATTGGCGTAAAATACAAGAAAACAAACCTAGAGATAAAGACATGACATATTCAAACAAGCTGTCTAATGCAAGCCAAATAGCGCTTAGCTTAGTTGCTGTTTACATCATCGTATTATGTGAACTGTTATAATATACTGTAATACTTTTAATTATTATATGGTTAATGGTTATAATGTTATTATTTACTATCAAAATATATCACACAATCCTGCCAAAATGAGAATAACCTACTGCTAATATTTGTACAAATACTACTTTTGTACAACTGAATGGCTTCTCACCAGTGGTACCCTTCAAATTTTAAACTGTAACATTTCAAAATGTTTGGTCCTATTATTTGAACACATATAGGCTAGTAAAACCTAAAAACAACATCATTACTACACATGGCTACCTGAATTTGGTACCGGTAGTTCATTAGTTCTTGGTTGATTTGTGTACCATTGAATATGATTTCAGAAAGTACGTCCTGGTCAGCAATTCAGGACCATCTTGGGAAATAGGGTTAAACTGATATAGTAGTGCTGAAAAGTCTGTTTATATACTATATAGGCTACTATTATATTCATGTCTGCATTTAGTCATTAGAATAACTCAGCAACTGGAGAACTGAGCTGCCGAACTCGATACATAAAGATGTTTAAAAAAAATTATAATAGTATATAATATATTTATATTGAATCCTAAAACACTTTTTATCAGTACTGAATAGTCTAATGGAGTTATTTTGCTGAAATGGCACCTTAAAAGGGTACCATTATAGTGTGGAAATAGCCCAACCCCAAATATTTTTTACGTGTTGCTTATATTTATTGAAGTCTTAGCCCACTCTTATAAGCACTGAAAAAGTACAGGTATTTTGTTAAGATGACACATTAAAATGCTGCCATTGCAATGTGGAAATTCAAAAAGTTTCTGATGAGGCTCTGAAAAATTACAGGTATTTTATTAAAATGACACCTTAAAATGCTACCATTGCAATGTGGAAATTCAAAAAGTTTCTAATGAGGCTCTGAAAAAGTACAGGTATTTTGTTAAGATGACACCTTAAAATGCTGCCATTGCAATGTGGAAATTCAAAAAGTTTCTGATCGAGGCTCTGAAAAATTACAGGTATTTTGTTAAGATGACACCTTAAAATGGTACCATTACAATGTGGAGATTCAAAATATTTCTGATGAGACTCTGAAAAAGTAGCGGTATTTTGTTAATATGACACCTTCAAATGGTACCAGTGCAATGTGGAAATTCAAAAAGTTTCTGATGAGGCTCTGAAAAGTACAGGTATTTTGTTAAGATGACACCTTAAAATGCTGCCATTACAATGTGGAAATTCAAAAAATTTCTAATGGGGAGGGAGCACATCCCCCTCCCCATACCCCTTCCCCTACCAGTCTCGGCGCTACGCGCCTCACGAGAGTCCTTCGGACACTCGATTATCCGCCCCCAGAAATCTGATTTCCCTCAGCGGATGGGGACTAGATTAAACACTGCTCTTTGGAGAAGTAGGTTTATAAACTTAGTCAGTTGCATTATCATGATAATGATAATAATATTAGTAATAATAAATTGATAATAATAATAAATGATAAGAAGAAGAAGAATAATTAGGCCTTAGTCTCAATAATGACCAAACTACCCGATGCAGGATGCTATTCTGATAATTATGTGCAGTTGAGAAATTTCCTTAAAATAACCTCTGGGCCTAGCCTACACGTCATCTATGCACATTGATTTTCCTCATATACATAGGCCTGTATATTTTGTCTATTTGACAGCAGTGCTATTCACAAGCTGTTCTCAATTTCACAAACTGCTGAAGACTGTTTTTCGCTTGATCTCGGCCGGGAGCGCCTCTGAGTAGGAACAGTGAAGGGGCGCTATATAAATTATGATTGATTGATTGATTGTAATGACATTTTTCATGTACGCCGACGTTATTTTTCGATAATGTACCTCTGGTAGCCTACGTGAACGGTTAGGCTACTCCGGTAGATAACGTATAGGCTACCGGTATTAGCCTATTATAGTCCTATGTCGCACTATGGTATTTGGTGCAAGGAGGTGACATTACCAGATATGATGAGAGTGACTATGATCGTGGATGTAACTGAAGAAGCGAAATCCCTTCGGAGCACAGCTACGCTTATCAAGATTCCCAGGCTCTGAAAGGAAAGCAAAGACCCGTAAAAAATAAACAAACAAAATCCTAATTATAATAAAATCATAATAAATCAACAAAATAAATAAATAAAAATATTTTAGATTCTCGTTATTGTTGGTTAAACATTAAAGTTTCTATGTCCATAAAATGCAGCTCAATGTCTTTTCTCTTCTACAATACCGGTAGTTTCAAAGCCATGCAGTAGGCTAACTATTGCCGTCTGGTAATTTATTTGTTGATCATGTCTTTCTGTTTTACAATAGTTTCTAAGTCAGTACCGGGTTACTGTAATTGCTGTCTGGTACCTGGTAACTTATTTGTTGATCTTGATGTCCAACAGAGTCAAGCAAATTTGACGGTGTAGCATTTAAAATGGAGCCTACAAAATTTCCGATATTATACGAAAACAATCCGGCTTCCCTATCGCTTATAGCTAAATGCGGAGTTGTACTGTATCTATAAATGTAGGCCTATATAGCTCCTTTCATAGTGCCCACTAATCAGAAGCTCTCCCAATGCGAGACACCAAGATAGAAATAAGTACCGTAGGCCTAATGTATGCATGTGCACTTGTTATAGCGTCCCTTCAAGATTCTAATAGAAGCGCTCCCGACTAGTAGCGCGGACACTGAATCGGAGTTTTACGCCGAAGCGCCGAGCAATTGCGACTTGCGAGTGAAAGATCTGCCCAAGGTCCTTTCGCGGAGACTTGAGGTGGATTCGAACCTGCAACCCTCCGGCTGCAAGGCAACGACCATACCCACTATACAAAAAAGGAGGGACGCGTCGAAGAAGGGAGAAAGCTGGGTCTACAGTGCAGAGTCAATGAAAGCAAAGGCTCACGTTTTTAGCCATGCTGGTTCTATAGCTTGCTGGACGAAGAGATCGTGTCGGTTAAAGGTAACAACTGCTTATCTCTGTTAGTTTGAAATCAAATCCAATTGTCATTCAATTCGCAACCCAGATGACACCCGCTATAGTAGGCCCCTAGCTGTTACGCCCCCTATGATCCAATGGGAACTCGCTCGACCCGGACCACCTTTGTATTACTCCTATGGATAACCCCTGTGACTCGACGCAGCGCTCGTGAATAAGCTGGTGCCCCGCGCTAGATTATCGCAATAGGACCTTAGAAGTTTAGAGATTACGATTCAAATCAAATCAATCAAATCAAAATCAGTTTATTCTGATAAGTAACAACAGACAAACAAAATGACCAAATTACGATTAGGCTACGATTGCCTCAACTACGTTCCTATAAAAATTATTACAAACAAGAGCATTATTAGGCTATATCTATTCGTACCTGCGATATGAACAGGCCGAGTATGAGAAGCAGAAGGAAAAAGAAGAAGCAGGATGCGGTTGGTGACAGTCCAGTCGCCCAGTATGAGGTGGTCGCGTAGCAGACGCCCAGAACGAGTAGAAAAGGCATCTCTGCTGTGACCGTTCCCAGGTAGTAGGCACCCAAATGATAGAAGTCGGCAGACCTTTCAGTTTCGAAAACTCCCCATGTGTCATATACTACAAGTACAAAAAGCACCAATCGAAAAGTTCACATGAACTCGAAATTTTACTCGAAAGCCAAGCGCGCGACACCAGCTTATTCAGCTTATGAACTCGCTTATTAGGATAGAATTGGTTTTCTTCGCAGCGCTAAAATGCAGATAATTTATTATGTCGATATCCTATTGTTCAGGGTGATGAAAACGAAAGAATATATTAATCAGATAAGCTTCAATTCATCTTCAGACATGCACAAATTCTTTTTAAAGATTATGAAAATATGCAAAGCGCAATAAATAGGCCTATTAAAATCGGTGCTTTACTCACTTAGAAATTGACTTGTTAAACACCGCGACATATTCGTTATGATGTTGATGAAAAATAGCTGAAAGTTCCAAACAACATAAAACTGATTGGCTAAGATCGGAATAGGCCTAGCTAATTTTTTGTTTAAGAGGAAAGCGCAAACGCTCAAGTGCAGGGGTGTTTGAAACAAGACTTCAGTTATGACTTACAATAATATTATCCATAGTAGGCTATAAAAAGTTTGTCCTTCCGTGTGTAGGCCTATGTCCGTCCCAAGAAAGGCTCTGAAACGGTAGGCCGCAAGCGTAAGCGCGACGAAATTTAACCTCATGCGAATTTGTAGTCTGTGCGACTATTTTCAGCTCTCAATTCACTTTAGGCTAAATTCCGAGTTATGAAGATTTTAAATTTTGATGCGGTAGTCAACTCTGTGCATTTAAAACGCCACTAAT
>OX243828.1:7799211-7834211 GCA_945859605.1 Lumbricus rubellus
ATCCGAAATCTGAGAAATGAAAACCTAAACTAGAAATCAATCGACTGTCATTGACTTTGGCTTCTGAAACTGAACTCTCAAACCTTTCAAAATGACAATAGTAGCGAATTCCGGCAACACCTGTCTAATTATATAGATCGTCGTCTCAACGTTTGAAAAATTATTTCGATATATATATATATATAATTATATAAAATTATATGTAATTATATATATATCCCTATATACTGTTAGAGAACTTAAGGACGAAGAGAAGAAGTGCAGTTGCTTAAGCTAGCTACTTCTGAGGCAGCCATGGGTGTGAACCCTTAGCAACCTAACTTCCTTAGCCTCAGCATATGAGTTCGGGTGGCCAGTCCTCTCCCTCACTGTCTCATTTTTCCACCGACAGTATACAGTCGATGTACTCATCTAAGTGTGCCAGTGGCACTGGTGGAGCAGAAATCTCAACACAAATTTGAAATTTCTGCCCTGGAGGGGATTTAAACCCTCCTGAACCCCCTCCCCTGATCCCCCTCTTCCACCCCCGACATTCGCTCGGCAGTATAGCACGTTAACCACTTGACTACCGTACATTTCGAGTAAGCAAACCGTCAGAACAAAATCAAAGAACACGTGGAAGATAATTATATTAAGTAGAAACGCCCACTTGTGTCGAGACAGCTGTTCAATTCAAGCGTGTCCACCACATCAAGCATTCGCCGCATCTTCAGCTTGTATGGAACTGAATCAGGCAATCGTAGCAGCGAAACAAACTGTGTAGAAAAGCCACAGAGGAAAAGAGAATAATTTATGTAGAAATGATGTTTATTGTAACGTTTCAAAAGTGTAGTTTTGTTCTTCTTCTACGCCTCCGATGTCTCAATTTCTTACATTGATCCGGTCTTCCCACATTCTCCTGCTCCTCTTCCTGTCACCAACACTACCACCACCACTAGCACTATCATTATCGTCGTCGTCGTCATGGTCAACATCATCATCATCATCATCATCATAATCATCATCATCATCATCATCATCATCATCATCATCATCATCATCATCATCATCATCATCATCATCATCATCATCATCATCATCATCATCATCATCATCATCATCATCATCATCATCATCATCGTCATCGCCATCGTCGTCGTCGTCGTCGTCGTCGTCGCCGTCATCGTCATTGTCAGTGTCATCATCATCATCATCAGCAGCAGCAGCAACATCAGCATCATCATCATCATCATCATCATCATCATCATCATCATCATCATCATCATCATCATCATCATCATCATCATCATCATCATCATCATCATCATCATCATCATCATCATCATCATCATCATCATCATCATCATCATCATCATCATCATCATCATCATCATCATCATCATCATCATCATCATCATCATCATCATCATCATCATCATCATCATCATCATCATCATCATCATCATCATCATCATCATCATCATCATCATCATCGTCATCATCGTCATCGCCATCGTCGTCGTCGTCGTCGTCGTCGTCGCCGTCATCGTCATTGTCAGTGTCATCATCATCATCATCAGCAGCAGCAGCAACATCAGCATCATCATCATCATCATCATCATCATCATCATCATCATCATCATCATCATCATCATCATCATCATCATCATCATCATCATCATCATCATCATCATCATCATCATCATCATCATCATCATCATCATCATCATCATCATCATCATCATCATCATCATCATCATCATCATCATCATCATCATCATCATCATCATCATCATCATCATCATCATCATCATCATCATCATCATCATCATCATCATCATCATCATCATCATCATCATCATCATCATCATCATCATCATCATCATCATCATCATCATCATCATCATCATCATCATCATCATCATCATCATCATCATCATCATCATCATCATCATCATCATCATCATCATCATCATCATCATCATCATCATCATCATCATCATCATCATCATCATCATCATCATCATCATCATCATCATCATCATCATCATCATCATCATCATCATCGTCATCGCCATCGTCGTCGTCGTCGTCGTCGTCGTCGCCGTCATCGTCATTGTCAGTGTCATCATCATCATCATCAGCAGCAGCAGCAACATCAGCAGCATCATCACCGTCATCGTCTTCGTTCTCGTCGTTATCGTCATCATCATCATCGGTAAATATTCGGAAATCATTATTTTGGCAACAGCTGTGTCGTATACATTAGTGCTATTTACGTCGTATGCGCTCATTAGAGATTTAAAGTTGTATGTTTGCTTGAATGTACTGTATGTATGTCTACACTGTGTCACGATGAAAAGTAGACCCCCAAGAAAAGTGTCATGACTTGGACAAAACTTTTACGGTTTGCCTAAAATTTTCAAAACAACAACGGCAGCCATAAATTATTACCACGACATCGTAATAGCCGTTAGAAAATTTTCGCAAGTTTATGAACGTTTTAGGGGATTTTCCAACATGCGAGAGCTATTTAGTTCAGCTACAGCTGGTGCTCAAAATGTCCCTCTGGTTCACGGACACATGACCGTAGATATAGCCGCCACTCGTTCACTGATGGCCCGGTCGATAATCACGAGATCAAACAACAGCTGGCACTATTCACGGTGATCAATGTCATGAATACGGGAACGAAACACGCAGTCCTCTAGTAGATGTATACTGTATAGGCTACGCTTCAGATTTTGATAGTCAATTGGATTGAGGTCTTGACTGTTGGGCGGCCACAGCTGCGGAGTTGTAAAGGCGGGTGTCATGCGGAACAGAAAATCAATGGTCTCAAGTACGTCTACGATCATGTGTCCGTGAATGAGGAGGACATTTTGACCACCCAATGTAGCTAAAATATTCCCTTTCTTTTGGCTTTCGTATGCTGGAAATTTCCCCATTTCGGAATTGCATCTCAAACGTTCGTAAACTTGACAAATTCCCCATGATTGTCACCAACATTTTCAAGCGGCGTTACAATTTTTATGGTATTAGGCTATAGCTAATGTTGCAGTGTTGAAAGTTTCAGGCAAATCCTAAAAGTTTTGACCTCGTTATAGCCCTTTTTTGTTGGAGTCTACTATAATCGGAACACAGTGTAGGCCTATGTATGTATGCATGTACATGTATGTATGTATGCATGTATGTATATATGTTTGTATGTATGTATGTATGTATGTATGTATGTATGTATGTATGTATGTATGTATGTATGTATGTATGTATGTATGTATGTATGTATGTATGTATGTATGTATGTATGTATGTATGTATGTATGTATGTATGTATGTATGTATGTATGTATGTATGTATGTATGTATGTATGTATGTATGTATGTATGTATGTATGTATGTATGTGTGTATGTATGTATGTATGTATGTATGTATGTATGTATGTATGTGTGTATGTATGTATGTGTGTATGTATGTATGTATGTATGTATGTATGTATGTATGTATGTATGTATGTATGTATGTATGTATGTAACAAAAGTTATAGTTGGGCTATTATTTTCGAACAGTATGCGACTACAAATTAATAGTTATTGCGGATATAATGAATATGGAGCTGAATGAGTCAGACCGTTAGCATTTCTCGTAGAGTTAGAATAGGATAGAAGCAGTCAGTCTGTAGGACGTAGGAGATTTCTCTGCGCATGTTCCTCTTCACAGGCTGACCGTTCAAGGTCACGCACCCGGAAGTTAGTGGATTACGTCCAGCCATCACACTCAGAAGGGTCGATTTTCCAGCGCCTGAAATGTTACTCATACATATATTCGTTAATCCATCGGTTCCAATGTATTCAATCAATTCATTCATTCATTCATGTATACAATGAAATATTCATCGTCAATAACATTGTGTCTCAATGTAAAAATTCAATTAAGAAAAAAATCAATAATGACAAAATACACACTAATGCGCTGTTACACTGTTTTGCCAGTGCAAGATTGCTTTAGCAGAAATCAATACAGTTCAAGTTAAAGTCTCTAAGCGCCTTGAATCCAAGCTGTTAGAACAGCATGAAAATTTAGTGGCCCAGAAAAGCCCGATCACAGATCCGCATTCGCGACGGTCCGACCAACGCGCGTAGGATATAGGCCTAAGTGTCCTTCAATGCCTATCTTAGCTAAACTCCGCCAATGGTTGCACTCTGCCAGTGCCAGTACCAAGCCTGGATAAAAGAGGAGGGTGATACTAATCATTTCTGATATGTCAGTGTTGTTATGTAGGCTATGCGTGTGTACTGTGTATGTTTGTACGTATGTATGCATGTGTGCCTGCCTCTCTGTCTGTCTGCTTATGAGCCGTCCTTTCTACCTGTCTGCATGCTCTTGTTACACATTTGCTTGTCCGCCTGTATCTCTTTACCTCCTTGTCCGCCTGTCTGTATGTCTGTCTGTCGACCTACCACTTGGTCCCATGATGGCCAGTAGTTCTCCTGCGCTGGCCATTCCAGACACGCGTTTCAGAATAGTCTTCTCGTTGATCGTAACCGTGACTTCGCAAAAGACGATCGTGCTGCCATCTTGCTGCTGATCAACGCTTCCGTACGACATCGACTTCTCACTGCCACTGAAAAAAGACATTTTAACCATTCAATAGACCATCGCAAGTCCACGTGAAGTCTGCAGTCTCTTTTGTCTCCGAAGCAAGACCCAATCCGTCGTTTATGTAGCTGTAAATAGGACTAATATGCTTTTTCTGTCGATCCGAAGGTTGATCTCACCATGAACCGTCTGCCTCCAAATGTACCTTTCCTATGGCGTCCTTAGTAGTTCAATCGCAGTCAAACATATCCAAGACATAATGTTTTTAATCCAGGTTGTTTATGATAACATATATACCGTTGTTAATCTAATCCTGACTACTTTGATTGGCATGCAGTAATTAAGGAGTAGGTCTAGGCCTACTGTTTGCCCATTTGCCTAATCATAATGGTTTTGCACGGAAGGATGGATCGACTAGAGCGGTACGGGTAGCGTAGGCCTACAGTCTCTTTTATGTAGATCAGCAACCAAGCAGTTTATTGCTGCTATCGTTTGCATGGTTTTCCTACGGTCCTACCATAGGCGGAAACCTGGGCGCAGACTTGGAGGGGGGGAGACGAGACTTGGAGGGGGGGAGACGAACGAGTGTGGCCGAAGGAAAGACGCGAGATTTTTTTAGTCATCTGGCCGAAAATTCAAGAAAATTATTTTAAATTTTCGACGCCGGCCAAAAACGTTGATGACCTTTTATTGTCATTCGGTTGAAAAGTCCCCAAAAGTCTTAAAAAAATTATATTTTCGTCGCCAAAAAGTTCATGAACTTTTTTTAGTCATCCGGCCAAAAAGTCTAGAAAATTTTATATTTTCACCGCCAAAGTCTAAAAATTTTATATTTTCACCGGCCCTCCAAAAATTTCATGACTTTTTTTAGTCTTTACGCTCAATGATTAAGGGAGACCAATGCATGGGCCGTCCTCCAACACTTTTATTGGGGGGGCCGTCCCTCTGTCGCCTAGGTTTCCGCCCATGGGTCCTACCCGTTTTAGAGACCTCATTATAACCTACGGCCTGAAACTGAAGACGTGGCTATAATTATTCTAAAGTTAAATAATTGGATTCAACATTGTATTCATGAATGAACCAGTGCCGCATGCCTGGATTCTAAATTCAATGCAACGTAGGACATAATCATTATTAATTTATTAAATTACATTGCAATTGAACGTTAACCACGTCCCCTTACAATTGGGTTAAGAAGCACATATTTGTATAGCTTTAGAAAAACGCAGTTTAATGTGTCTATATTAAACAGACTTCCTTGTCTATAAAATTATGCGGATGAACCTAATTAGAAGAAGATGCAACAAAATACCTCGGTTGGTCGTTCGCTTTTGACAGTTGGTTTCGTTTGATGGTCTCAGGCAAATGAAAGGAAGACAGATCCATATTGGGTAATATCCTTTCCCGATCTCCATTATTACGTTTCACTTCCCCCATTTCGGTTAACCCCATTTTCAGCCGACGAAGAAGACAAAATATCAATTTCTTTTGAAGAAAAACTTGACCAAGTCAACTGGCTGCGAACTAAACATGTATGCTTCGTTAGGCTAACAGCGGAGTCTTTTTGGTCTTTCTTCTAAGAACTTGATCCTAATAAACCCATCCTAGTAAACTGATCCCAATAAATTGATCATAAGCGTTCAATGTATGCCGTCAGCAAAATGTGAACTGGCGGTGTCGACTTTCAGTGGCTTTCTTCAATCTTCCTCTGTTCTCCTTTGAAAAATGTTGCTGTTGAAATGAATGACACAGTTTGCATATTGAATGAATCAAAAGAAATTAATATTATATGATTTATGGCAACTAATAACAGATGCTATCTCGTTCGAGCATCGAACATGACCTACATCATTCTTTTCTCCTCTCAACATGTCTTTAAAGCTGGCCATTCTGCATTCATGCCCTTAATAAATTTGCAAGACAACATTTTCTGACACAATATGGATAAAAATCAATAGGCCTACTACATAGGAATTTTCTGAACTTGGCAAAAGCCTTGACACCATCAACTATGGCATACGGTTAAAAAATTATCCATCTATGGCATTCGAACACCCAACTAAAATGGTTTGAAAGTTATTTGGAAAACAGAATGCAGCTGCAATGATAGAAAGTCACCTCTAAAAGAAATTAATTACGGGGTTACACAAGGATCTATCCTTGACCCACTGCTGTTTATTCTGTACATAAACGACCTGCCTAGTGCAACTCCTATGATCCTATCTATTTTTTGCAGACAACACTAATATTTTTAACTCATTCCTCACTTGAAACATTAATTAATTATGCTAACTCTGACCTGGAAAATGTTGCAGAATGGTTTCGCTCTAATAAGTTGACCCTCAATCTCGATACAACCAATTTACCTCATCCTATGGTCACATAAAAATCATCTCCAACGTCATACCCTAATTTATGTATATTCGTATCGTATCGTACATGAGAATTTATAAGGCGCCTCTTGCAGCACTAGGCTATATATAACTACACTGAGGCACTCTCAGCGTGACAGCCCTGAGAAAACAAGAAAGTCTTCATGCAGCGCGGGGACGATCCCCATTGTCCTCAATATTATCTTACTACGAATAAAGGGAAGTAGTAGTGGTACAGAGAGGGCTGCGGCATCTTACCCCCACCCCTGCCGCAAAGCTCTCAATTTGACCATGCCGCAGCCCTCTCCATACCATAAAGTGGCGTAAGCTATTTTGTTACGCATGACTTCGCATAAATTAACTGATTTAATTACCAATTCGATATGTTGACATTTGACCTGATTTAATTACCAATTCGATATGTTGACGGTGCACTGTTACAAGATACCTCTTCTACATAATTAGATGAATTAATTATTTTAAGTCCACCATCGGTCGTGTAATATAGGCGCCGCCTTCCTTACGTCAATCAAAGCAAAATGCAAGTAGTTGTACGACTGCCGATAGATACACAGCCGGCGGAAAAAAATTTTTTTTTAGATCATCTTAAAATTTTCGATTTTACAAATTGTTATTATAAGCTTAATGTAAGTAGTAGAGTAGAGTCTCGACCACCATCGCTCGCGTAATATAGGCCTCGCTTCCTTATGTCAATCAAAGCAATCCATGCACCAATAAAAAGCTTACATACATAACATACAAAGTCATGTGTAGCCGGGGATGTTCATTCATTCATTTACAACTCCATCCAGCTATTATAAACCTCTTTATTATAAGGCTACTTTATTTTTACCAAGCATTTAGTGTTCATTCTTTACGAACAGCACATCTGCCGTAGAAAAATGTGTCCGTCAACTGAAAAATGTGAAATGGATGTGTTTGGTAATTACCAATGTGAGTGCAACATTTGCAGACTTGATTCTTCTTCAACTGATAATGAAACTTCATCTAAATATCGACTCAAGCGTTTGAAAACGGAGAATGAAAAACTTACAAAAGCTGTTACTTGTGTTGTATGTAGAAATAAGCAAGTGCAAACGCTGCTGCTTCCGTGCACACACGTAAATATGTGCGAACCATGTGCGGACGAAGCTAAAGACTGCCCAATATGTAAAGAACGTATATTAGGTACGGTGAGAATATATCTAGTATAAGAGCTTATTACTACTTCGCAAACGTAATCATTTCGAAATGGATCCAACGTGGCAGCATCCATTTTCAGCCATAGTTAGTGGACCTTCGAGTTGTGGAAAAACTCAATTTACTTTACGTTTTATCGATCATTTACAATATATGGTCAAACCTACTATTGAAAAAATTATTTGGTGTTATGGAATATACCAGCAAATATTCGACAAGTATAATCATGTTCAATTCCATGAAGGACTACCAGACTTAAATATTTTTGATGGAAAGCAGAAAACGTTGTTGATATTGGATGACCTCATGAGTGAGACTGATCAACGAGTTACAATGTTATTCACAAAAATAAGCCATCACAAGGATGTTTCTATACTTTACCTGACGCAGAACCTATTCTACAATGGCAAACACACGAGAACTATCAGTCTGAATGCTCATTACTTTGTTCTTTTCAAAAATGTTAGAGATTCCACGCAGATAGCCAACTTGGCCAGACAGATGTTCCCTTCCAAGTCTAATTTCATGATAGAGGCGTTTAGCGATGCGACTATGGTACCGTACGGATATCTTTTGGTAGATCTAAAACCAGAAACTGACGAACGTTGTAGACTCAGAACGAATATTTTCCCAGGTGAGACACACTACGTATACGTACGAAAGTGAATATAAGGAAGTGTTGTCGGTTGTACTTTCATTCGTGTATAATGGCTGCGTCGTTGGAGGAGAAATTTGAAAAGTTAAAACTACTCAAAGATTCTTCACCCAAAGTTCGGAAAGCGATTTTGAAAGAATGTAAATCTTCACTGCTTTGCTGTCTTTGTGAGTGTGCACTGAACATTTTAAAAGGCAACGTTCCTCTGAAAAAATCTCAGAAGAGTAGACTTGGTCGATTCAAACACAAGTTAAGAAAATTGGTTTCCAAGAAAACACGTATTAAGATTAAGAAGCGTATAGTACAGAGTGGTGGATTCATAGGAGCGTTACTTACACCAGTGGTTTCTTTTCTTGGATCGCTTCTAAGTGGTAAAATATAACATGGAACATACCAAAAAGATGGTTCTTGTGGAACCACGTCAGATCGAAAAATGGAAAGAAACGATGTTGGATAAGACGTTGTCTAAATTGGATACTCAGATGTACGACATTCTGCATCGAAATATTGCGGACGATGATAAAGCCAAACTGTATTCCAATAGTTTGAATCGTTACTTGAACATTGATAAACCTTCAATCGTTACCAAATTCGAAACTAAGGTTGCAGAAGAAGAAGAAGTCGTATCTACTCTTCCGAAACCACAATCCGTCAAACCGAACAGTATAGAGGCGCAGGTCTTGGAAACAGTGCCTAAGAAATGGAAAACGCAAGCTTCTAGACTTTTATCACACATGAAATCTAATCCTGAAGTATCTTGGACTTCTAAAGGTGAACTCATTTTGAAAGATTCTACTATTCCGAAAACTCATGTCGTGGATCTGGTAAACGACCTTCTCAGAAAACGATCAACATCTTCGCCTCCAACAGGTTGGATGCAACTGGCAGAAGCTTTGAAAGATTCCAACATTCCTCGTGAGTTGATTGGAAATCAAGATCGTTGGAAATATATTAGCGGTGCGTTGGAAGAAAGTCAATCATTTACTCCGAAAAGTAAACGTGGAAGACATCAGCTGCAGGCGAGCTGGCAACCTTACTGATGGATTCCTACTTTGAACCTAAGCAGCCGGGCAGTTTCGCAGGCGTGTCTACTTTTCAAAGACATCTTAATGGACAATTTAAAACTAAAGACGTTAAAAATTTTCTTTCTAAGCAGGATACTTACACACTGCATAAACCAGTAAAGCTAGTTTTTAGACGTAGGAAGACTTTCACAGTAGGAATAGACGATCTGTGGCAAGCGGACTTGGCCGATCTTTCTGCCCTGTCGAAGTATAATGATAAAAATAAATATATTTTAACGTGTATAGATGTGTTTTCGAAATACGCTTGGGCATTTCCTTTGAGAACAAAGTCTGGAGCGGATTTAACTGCAGCCTTTTTGTCCATTTTGAAAGATAGGCAACCTGCTCATTTACAAACTGATAAGGGGACAGAATTTCTTAATAGAAATTTTCAATCTATGTTGCTGAAAAACTCGATTCGATTTTATACATCCGAAAATAGCGACATAAAGGCTTCTATAGTGGAAAGATTTAATCGTACGCTTAAAACGAAAATGTGGAAGTACTTTACACATAAGAATACGTATCGATACACAGATGTTTTGCAAGATCTTGTACATTCATACAACACCACATACCATAGAAGTATAGGAATGACACCTAGTAGTGTGTCTGGGGATAAAGAAGATGTTATTAGAAAACGGTTATTTGGTGAAAAGAAAAAACCTCCAAAGTGGAAATATAGTGTGGGTGATAATGTTAGAATTGCAAAGGCTAGAATCGTGTTCAAAAAGGGCTATCTACCATCCTGGTCCGAGGAAATTTTTAATATTATTGCACGCATACCTACCGATCCTGTAACGTACGAACTAGGTGATTTAAGAGGTGACACCTTAAAGGGTAAATTCTACGAAGAAGAATTGCAGAGAATTTTAAAAGAAGATGACGTATATGGCATTGAAAAGGTTTTAAAAACACGTAAACGACGAGGTAAGATGGAATATTATGTCAAGTGGAAAGGCTATGACGACAAATTTAACTCTTGGACACAGGATATATTCGACGTTTAATAATTGTGAAGTGCATTCAGTCATAGTAGGCCTATGCGTTCGAATATGGCTCACTTTTATCTATTGTTACCAAGTAACAGCTCCGTGCAGTATTATTCCAATAACACAGTCGCACACTTTACAACGAAATTGGAAAATACAATTTCACTACAGGGCGATTGGGAAGTTGGATTGACCGAAATACAGTATCCTCACTCGTGGTACAATATAGCAACTAATGATTGTCAATTTACATATTGGCAAAATCCGAGAAGGTATTCGGACGTTTTCGCGGGACCATCCGATCGAAAGACATGGCAAATACCGGTCGGATATTACGAAAGTATGAGCGATATTGTACAAGTTATAAATACGTACATAGCGGAGTTCTCTGTCAAATATTCACTTACTAAATATCCACAGTTTAAATATGATACAATAACGAAAACTCTCAAGGGTGAAATAAATCTGGGTGCCACGGTAGAATTCTCAACATCGTTATGCTTTATTTTGGGTATACATGAAAGTCAGAATCCTATTAGAAACATCAATTATGGCAAATACACTTTTAATAAAACGCAAGATGTGTTTCCCAATGTCGAATGGGAATCTGAGTATATTGGTGATATAAATCCAGCATTTTCAAGCATATACGTTTATTGCAACATTTTGGCACATGTTCCAGTTGGTGATACGAAAGCTCCTCTGCTTCGAGTAGTTCACATCGAAGGTAAAAACGGTGGCAATGTACATATTATGTACGAGAATGCCATCTACGTACCGCTTCAGCAGAAGAGTTTTGATTCAATAGAAATAGATATGAGGGGTGACACTGGGAAAACTATACCATTCGAGTATGGGAAGTCGTTTGTGACACTTCATTTCAGACAGTGCAAATTATCACGTCTCACACAGTAGACTAATTCTTGCAAAGATGGCTCACTTTTATCTCACTTTGCCTAGTAATAGCTCCATGCAGTTTTATCCAGACAATACTATAACACATTTTACAACAAGATTGGAAAATACCATTTCCCTAACCGGTGACTGGGAAGTCGGACTAGTTGAAATACAATATCCTCATTCGTGGAGTAATTTAGAAAGAACCGACGCTAGAATTTCGTATACGCATGTGAAGTTTTCTGAAACTGGTGACATACTACCTGGCTCCTTGCATAGAACGACTCGTTTGCCAACCGGTCACTACGGAACTGCTCAACATCTTATCGATGCTATAAACAAATTTATCCTTCTTATTGCGGATGAGATGGAAATGGATTCATTTCCAAAGTTTAAGCATGATCCTATAACAAATCGACTCAATGGTGATCTGAACAAAGGATCGAATGTACAATTTTCACCAGCAATCTGTTCCATGCTGGGTGTTGAGGCGCGTCAGAATCCTATCATGAATTACGACGAAGAAGACGATTACACTTTTGAGTTCATGGGAGCCAAGGCTTGTGACGTAAATCGTGGATTTTCATCGCTGTACGTATATTGCGATGTGTTGGAGCAAGTACCGGTCGGAGATACGAAAGCACCTCTACTCAGAATTGTAAACGTGGCTGGCAAAAGTGGTGATAGCGTGCGCGCTGTTTACGAAAAACCCATTTACATACCATTGCAAAAGAAAACTTTCGATTCAATCGAAGTGGATATAAGGAGTGACATTGGGAAACCTATTCCATTCGAATACGGCAAGGCGATTGTTACACTTCACTTTAGACATTGCAAAATTCCTTACCTCTTACAATGAAGACTCCATTTTGCTGTGATGCAAGCAAACTTGCTTACGAAGACTACTATGTTCAACAAAGTGGTAGCGGTTTGAATGTGTTTCAAGGCGCGCGCATGCAGCGTGGACACGGATTGGGAAGCTTTCTAAGCGGACTATTTAGAAATGCTTGGCCACTTATTCAGTCTGGGGCAAAAGCTGTTGGGAAACAGGTATTGAGAACAGGGTTGCAGATCGCTAACGATGTAGCCGATGGGGAGCAGTTTATTGAGGCTACCAAAAGACGAGTTCCAGAAGGTATAAAAGCATTTACATCTTCCAACGACTTTAAAACGCAAACTGGCAGTGGTAGCAGAAGGAGACGTAAAAGATCGTTGAAGAGAAATATCAAGAGAATTAAGGAAGACATATTCGGCAAAGTTTAATAATGGCATTCGTTCATCCCCAGTCTTGCGAATGTACGAAGAGCGAATTGGATCTGTTTAGCGTACCTCCAACGCAGACTAGTATTGAAATTGGATCGTACGTAGAGTATAATCCTATAGCTACAATCTCGCAAGGAACACCTATAGAATTTAGTATCACTGGAGCAGGACAAGATTACTTGGACTTGTCAAATACTCAACTTTATGTTAGAGCATCTATAGTAAGAGCGAATAACGATGCGAATGATGCTGGTGACGATATCGGACCTATCAATCTCTTCCTACACAGCCTGTTTTCTCAAGTCGACATCACTTTAAACGATACACTAGTTACTTCTTGGAACAACACGTATGCGTATCGTAGCTATTTGGAAACCATTCTAAGCTATGGCAATGCAGCCAAAATTCCCAACTTACGTCTGCATTGTTTTACAAAGATGTGGCTTCACATATGGAAGATGCCAACCCGCACGATGCTAACATCTCCAACGATGGATTTAGTACGTAGTGCATTAACTGGAGAAGGTCGTGTGGTTGATATGATTGGTGGAATTCACAGTGATCTCTTTTTCCAAGAGCGATTTCTCCCCAACGATATCAATATAAAAATTCGTCTCGTACGAAATAAAGACCCATTCTGTCTTATGTCATCGGCACAAGGTGCAGCTTATAAAGTGAAAATCTTGGAATGCAAGTTATACGTTAGAAAAGTGAAGCTAAGTCCGTCAGTGTTTCTAGCTCATGCGAAAGCTTTAGAAGTTGGCAACTTGAAATTTCCCATTCGACGAGCAGTTTGCAAGACTTTCCCCGTTCCGAGGGGAAATCTAGATGCAACTCAGGAGAGCCTTTTCTCCGGTCAGATTCCTACCAGAATTGTCATCGGATGTGTCGACAATGATGCCTTTAACGGAATCTATACGAAAAATCCATTCAATTTCAAGCATATGAATCTTACACAGCTAAAGGTGTACTTGGATGGTCAACAGCAAACGATAAAGCCATTGGAAACTAATTTTGCTAATAACCAGTTTATAAATGCGTACGCTTCACTTTTTATGGGTACTGGAAAATGGCTTCGCGATGAAGGGAACCAGATAAGCAGAGAAGATTTCCCTGGTGGTTACGCACTTTACGCTTTTGATTTGACACCTGATTTGGCCGAAGGTGGACATTTTAATCTCATAAAACCTGGAAATATTCGAATTGATATGAAATTTGCTCAAGCTTTGGATAAAACCATAAACGTCATCGCATTTGCCGAATTTGAAAATATTCTTGAAATCGACCGATCAAGAAACGTGATTTTCGATTACACCAACTAAAGATGGAGAGCGACACAATAGAAGTGATCCTACGACGAGACGCAAAGTGTGCTTCTATGTTTGTTGGTGTGTTTGCATCCGACCGTCTACCTACTACTTTGGATAGAAGTCGTCCTTCACTACTCGTCTGTAATACTGATACGTATGGAAACCCTGGGAAACATTGGATCGTGCTCTACATAGAAAGTCCTTCGTACGGCGAATACTTTGACTCCTTGGGTGCGCCTCCGGAAGCTCCATTCAGATCATTTCTACATAGACATTGTGCTCGTTGGATTTTTACTGATAGACAGTTACAAAGCTTAGTTAGTCGATTTTGTGGACACTACTGTATTTTATATTGTTTGCATAGAGCGAGAGGTAAAAATATCAATGCCGTAGCAAACATGTTTACATTTGACACTGGTCTTAACGATTATTTAGTTCATAAATTCGTTTGTAATACTTAACAATAAAGTTGATTGAAATGTACGTCTGTTTCGCGTTCATTCATTTACTTAGACTTGTACACATAAAGAAGTGAAGAGATTGGGAAAAATTAAGAAATCTTGTGTAGTTCCACTATGTGCGCCGAGATCACCCCTTACTCTACTACTTACAATCACCTTATAATAACAATTTGTAAAATCGAAAATTTCAAGATGACCTAAAAAAAATTTTTTTCGCCGTCTGACGGCTGTGTATCTATCGGCAGTCGTACAACTACTTGCATTTTGCTTTGATTGACGTAAGGAAGGCGGCGCCTATATTACACGACCGATGGTGGACTTAAAATAATTAATTCATCTAATTATGTAGAAGAAGTATCTTGTAACAGTGCACCGTCAACATATCGAATTGGTAATTAAATCAGGTCAAATGTCAACATATCGAATTGGTAATTAAATCAGTTAATTTATGCGAAGTCATGCGTAACAAAATAGCTTACGCCACTTTATGGTATGGAGAGTGCTGCGGCATCGTCAAATTGTGAGTTTGGCGGCAGGGGTGGGGGTAAGATGCCGCAGGTCTCTCTGTACCACTACTACTAAGGGAGGTCATTCAACAGAGAAGGGCCCAAAATGGCAATAGTACGGTGTTTGACCATGACAGTTCTTTCTGAGGAAAACTACAATGTAGTCGAGTGATCCATATGGAAAAGAAAGTAAGCAATTACCGGCTACCATTTAATGCAAACCTTGAAGCAAACAGACGCTACCTGTGACCTCAAAATTAACTGTAATCCATATAACAATATTTCGCACTGTAAAATGTCCTATATTATGCTGTGGCGTATCCAGGAATTTCTGATGGTTTTTTTTTGGCCGGATGCTTGTTTTTCTTATATAATTGGACAAATAACCTTTAAAAACGTTTTTCCTAAGCCAATGGGGGGGCTTTATCCCCCAAACCCCTTGGCTACGCCACTGATATTATGAATCCCCCCCCCATTGCGAAACAGGTGCGTTTCATCTAGCCATAGCCGAGGTGCGTGGCCATAAATTCATATTAATAAAAGCCGAAGGCATTGAGAAAGACACGATGCTGTTTCATGCTGCGTATTCCTACGCGCTCTTCTTATCGGTGATATTCTGAGCGCAATAAATAACTGACTGGCAATAGGCTATTAATGCAACCCAGTTTTTATGCGATTTATTTACGGTCTGTTATTACTTAGGCTACCTTAATTTTATTTTTGTCTCATATTCCTCACGTTTTCACCGTAGTTTTTGCTTACTATCAAAAGTTGTGTTATTTTCCGATTAGGGCCTAAACATTAATTATTATTATTATTATTATTATTATTATTATTATTATTATTATTATTATTATTATTATTATTATATCAAAATCAGTAATTACAGTAATGTTTGACTCGATTCTCAGCATGAGTCTGCATGACGAAATTTTACGAATAAAGATATAAATGAATGAACAAATGAAAGAAAGAATGAATGAATGAACGAAACAATGAATGAATGAATAAAGATATGAATGAATGAATTAATGAAAGAAAGAAAGAATGAATGAATGAACGAATGAATAAATAAATGAAAGAAAGAAAGAATGAATGAATGAACGAAACAATGAATGAATGAATGAATGAATGAATGAAAGAATGAATGAATGAGATCAGCTAGCCGTTCTGAGACGTTTTAGACTTTTCCTAATACTTAAAAGCTTAAATTCGCTTAATGGTCGTTTTGTTGTTGCTTTAATTGTAAACAGCACACGCTAGATGACAATGACTTGGAATTAGCTCAAAAACAATGAACTTTATGATAATGTTCAACGACTCCGATGTATATTCCTGGACCGTTCCAAAGTCTGTCTTGTATGCAGGGGTAAATGTTGCATTGCGGTAATGAAACCGGACGAAAGTAGGTAGGCCAATAAGTTGTTTCAATGCCTTAAAAGATAACCATAATTATAGGCCAACGGGCGAATACTTGGTCAGCAAATTGCGGGGTACGAACGAGTGGCCGGCAAAGGAAGGATGCGAAATTTGTTGGTGGACGAACGGCTGAGTCGTGGAAAATTTTTACATCTTTTTGCCAACCAAAATTTCTGACGACCTTATTTTTTGTCATCTGGAAAATCTCCAGGAAAACATAGAATTTTCTCTGTCAAAAAATTTGATAACCTTTCTTTAGTCATTTGCTTCAACGTCACCATTGTGTTCGTGTGAAGTGTACATGTAGCCTACTAACACTTAATGAGGCGTAAAAACAATTGTTGTGTTTCCGGTAACCCGACCGACCCATTTTTACGGCCGCGACTCAAATATTTTTGTAAAAACATTTTATTTAAAAAAAATTTGTTTTCAAAAAACATTTTTTTTTAAATTTAAATTTAAAAAAATATATATTTTTAACATTTGTATTGACATAACATAAGAGGAGTCAACAAAATGAAATTAATAGGACTGTTTCTAGAGCAGTTTTAGGTGCAGACAGTCGGGAAATAGGCAGTTTATACTTGCTTAGAACACGTAGGCCTACTTTGTTTCAGCGTGCAAAAAAGACTAGTGGGGTATACTTTTTCGGATAGTCACTGCATAAAAATATTTTACCAAAATAAAAATATTTTCCGACCTACCTACTCAATTTATTTTAGCTCTGTTACCGGAATCACAACATTTTTTAGGCCTGATTGAAGGGAGGAGGGGACAAATGCACGGACGGTTCCCCAACACATTGATTGAGGTGGACCGTCCCCTTAAGTCTCCGCCCATGCATAGGCCTTTTAAAACTGTGTCAGAATATCAACCGACAGCAGGCCTTGAATCTGCACCCACCCATACCTCCACTGCAAATTCTTCTGTCTGCAACTCACTTACTCACTCACTCACTTCTTTGCTCGCTTACTCTGTCGTACATTATCCCAATTACTCGCTAGATTAATCTATAGCTATAAATAATCTGAAGTTTTGAGGCAGCGTCCTTCCTATCGTAATCAATAGAACATCGCGTTCAACTTAATGGCGCCTATACCTCAAGAAACGTTTAGCAATGGATAAGAAAGTTTAGTGTGACATCCAACATTGAATCTGCAAAGTTACCTGCTTTCTTCTCGAGCGATAACTCAACGTGTGGGCCTATCTTCAATAATAAAATAATATTTATGATTCGTACATTCAATTCTGCGTCTATTGTTCACTTCTTTGTCAGCCTACTCATTCATGATCGCCGGTAACAATAGTGCTGATTTAATCAATTTATCGCTATAGCGGCTCCTAAATAGCAGGTGATGCATGCAAATTATTGAAAACTGTCACTTATTGCACAACAGCATTTAGCAAAGGCGGTAGGAGTATAGCCTACACAGAAGCACTGAAAGCCGCCGACGTCATTTACAAAGAAAGGCCAACCAGCCATCTGAGTATTGATCGTATTTATCCAAAGTTGCACAGCAGATGTGTTCAGTGTAGGCCTGCATGTATATATAGACCTAGTCTTTAAGCAATGCAAAATGTAAATGTACGCGTTATTTGCTTTATTAAACAGGACGCTTTTATATTATCACAGCAGGCCGGTTCACGGCCGTTGATCATAGTTGAAACGTCCTTAGCAGGTTTACAAAACGAGTCATAAACTCTGGAAATAGAATGCACATAATATGAGAAGAATTATTGTTGCCCGAGAATCATCCTAGCGTATCTCCAATGTTCTCCATTTTTCAGAAATCCGAAATTATCGGGGTCGAGGTTTTTGTAGCATTTTACGGAAATATAAGAAATTCAGTCAATTTCAGTGCAATAAACTCAGGCGCAGACATCACAGCAAAATATCAACACCAGCGACCGACGTGATAGACTTCGTATAGGCTACGGTGCAACACTGCAGTTGCAAATTTTAACTTTGTAGAAATTGTTTTGAGAAATTTGATAAAATGAATTTACAAAAATTGCAAGTCATCCTCTCGAAAACAGACTAGAAAATGATAAAATAAAGCGTCATCAATTCTGAACAAACATGCTCGTTAAAATGTTTGTGAATAGGCTAATACCGATATTTGATGAAATAATTAAGGTTTTATAATAATAATAATAATAATAACAGTTGACCGATGAGGATGACCGTTGACTCCAGAACAACAAAGCTTTTATTAGTGTTTTTATAGCCTGAGGGATCATATATACCTCGGGCGCTAAAAAATTAAATAAGAGGGCGTCGACCCGCAAACTTGACAAATACCACAAACTATCCACGTCATATATCGTTGTCCCTTTGGCTTTCGAGACACTGGGTCCGATTAACAGCGAAGGATTATCATTCCTCTCGGACCTGGGACGAAAGCTAAGCATTGTAACGGGGGACCCACGGGAGACAACATTTTTGTTCCAACGAATCTCACTCATGATGCAACGCTATAATGCTGTGGCCTTTTGGGGCACTTTCGCCGACCAAGAAACAGAAGATGAGTAGGGCCGTTCCAGACTTTGATTTTATGTTAGGCGCTAGATAAGTCCCCGAGGGATCCTGTGTACCTCGGGGCAAAAAAAAAATAATATAATTTTTGAATTTAAAACTGCATTTACTTTTCTTTTGTTCGATTAATGGGTCACTGGACTTTGATCTTTGGCCCTAGCGGTCAACTGTTATTATTATTATAAAATAACAGGCTAATATAAAATAATAATAATAATATAAAATAATAATAATAATAATAACAACAACAACAACAACAACAACAATGACAATTTACACGGCACCATAACACAGTCATACACCGTTACAAGGGCGCATCACATAAACCTAACAATGGGATAGGTCTACAAAATAAATAAGTCTTCATTCCTGATTTGAAGGGGTCAACTGAGTCGACCGCTCACAGGGCGGGAGGAAGACTGTTCCAGCATCTGGGGCCGGTCACTTAGAAAGCGCGGTCACCGAAGCTGATCGTTATCTGCCTTGCGCGTCGTAATCCGGAAGTGTACGAATGTGTCCAAGGATACTAGCACAGTGTCGCTCGACCAAAACAAATTTGCGCGTACGGCGCATGAGATCCCGCTTTGGTGACCGCTATTTCTCGGTGGCCGGCGGTGTTACGACGCCATAAAATCGTAATTGTCATAGAAAAGGACAAACGCAGATATCGGTACTATCCGCTTAGCAGCCATCATTATAACTCAGGATATACGATGCTATAAACAAACGTAGTGAGCAGTGTTATTGATTGCTATATCTCCTGCGTCCAATCAATGAAGAGCATTCATTCTCTGGATATACAACTAGGAAATGCTAAGCCGTGAATGAGGAGGCACTGGAGATACGGCAAGATCCATGGAAGCAGGGTAAGTTTTTTTAAAATGAAAACAGAACATGTAGCCTATAATAGGCCTACGAGAGGTAGTTTTCGTTGAATATCTTTCAAACGACCTGTAGTATCCTATCTCCTAGCAATTGAAACTTAAGAAAGCTACACAAAATGATGTCTGCTGAAAATCAACTCTAAACTGCATTTCGGAGAGAAGAATTGGAGATGCGACAAGATAATTCTCAGGCGACGAAAAATTTAATACCAATTATGATAGGCTATAGGCTGACATAATTATTATTATCCTACCGAAACGAGCATCTTAACCTCGCAAATTGTAAACCCCGATCAAATTTTGCCGTCACCAAAGAGTATCAATAGTCTGTCTTCTTCGTCGGCTAAAAATGGGGTTAACCGAATTGGGGGAAATGAAATGGGATAATGGAGACCGGGATTTGATACTGCCCATGATGGACCTGTCTTCATTTCATCTGCCTGAGACCATCAAACGAAACGGACCATCAGCAGGAAAGAACCAACCAAGGTACCTGCTACGTCTTCTTCTATTAGGTCGAAAGCAAAAGATCAAGGCCGAGTGACCCATTAATCGAACAAAACAAAAGAGTAAATGCGGTAGGCTATTAAGACCATGGCTTATTAACGAACACTATGTCAAGTCGTAATTATAAAGACCTTCGTTAGGTTTCAGTTATAAGTTTCACGTATGAATCAGGCTGCAGCAACAGGTTGCAGAGTCATCAACACTTACTTACTTGCAAGGCCGTAGCCAGGATTTTATTTCGGGGAGTGTTTCTTCGCTGGAGAATTTTTGATGACTTTTTTGTTCCATTTTCATCGCCAAAATTTCTGACGACCTGCTTTTAGTCATCAGATCGAAAATTCATCTCATTTTTCCTTAAATTCGTTTTTTCGTTAAGTGCTACCGAATGCATTCTATTATTTAATTTCGTCGGGGGTTGTTTTCATGGTTTTATTTCATGGTTTTTCATCATGAGCTAGTAAATGCAATAGATTTTTTCTGCATTTTCCATTTCGGGGGGTGTTCAAACACCCAAAACACCCCCTGTCTACGGCCTTGCTTACTTGGCTATTTAACCGAGTAGAAAGACTTAACTGTGTCAGCGTTCTAGTCGATTTCCCTTCCGCACATAAACAACTGGGCAGGTAGACAAAAGTAGACTCACTTATTATTAATTATCACGATCATGTCAGTCAAAGTATTCATGACTTGATTAACAACGGTAGTAAAAAGTAAAGTCCTATCCCGTTCCATGAGGAACATAGGGAGGCGCTCATCTCCTTTTCAATGGCCCTGAGCCAGCAATGGACGAATCCCAAGGTCCTGGACACGGGGCCAGCGTATCGCAGGACTTGCTGTTTACTTCCCAGCTTACTCTGGTACCAAATTATACTGCTTGGTGACAGAGGCACGTGTGCGTAAACAACTTGCCCAAGGTCGTTACCCGGATTCGAACCCGCAACCTTCCGCTCTGTGAGCGGACGCGTTACCGGTCCGCCACCAGGTCGCATTGATTAACAACAGTAGCATAATTTTAGTATTCTTTACAACACTATAAACGACGGATTGGGTCATGCACTGCATGGAGACAAACTGGATTGAGGATTTCATATGGAACTCTTTGGTCTGTTGAATTGTAATTGTAATTGTCATTGTAATTGAACATTTATATAGCGCCACTTCAAGAGAACTCCTCAGAGGCGCTCCCGACCTGACACCAAGCCATAATCAAAGAGAATGGTTTTCAAACGCTTGCGGAAAAGGGGCAAAGAAAGACAAAGAAGTTCATTACGGAGACTAATAGGTAACTTATTCCAGAAAGACGGACCGACCATAGCAAAACTTCTATGCAGAATGGTTGAATTATGTCTTTTTTCAGTGGCAGTGAGAAGCCGATGTCGTACGGAAGCGTTGATCAGCAGCAAGATGGCAGCACGATCGTCTTTTGCGAAGTCACGGTTACGATCAACGAGAAGACGATTCTGAAACGCGTGTCTGGAATGGCCAGCGCAGGAGAGCTACTGGCCATCATGGGACCAAGCGGTAGGTCGACAGACAGACATACAGACAGGCGGACAAGGAGGTAAAGATATACAGGCGGACTGAAAATTTGAAACATACAGGAAGACACACACGCTGACAGTCAGAAAGGATGGCACATAAGCAGACAGACAAACAGACAGACAGGCGGACTGAGAGACAGACAGAGGCATAGGCCTACAGGCAGACAGAGACAGACAGACAGACACACAATTAGAAAGGCAGACATATAGCTTAATTAAACAGACGGGAAGACTGAAATGATATTTATACAAACAGGGAGACAGAAAGTCTGGCAAACAACAACATAAAATTATTAAATTTATAATTTCATGGACATTAATGTCAAGCGGCTTCAGTTACAGTCATGTGCACATGAATGCAACAGGTCACACTAAGCCACTAAAGGGATAAAGACTGATTGGTGTTCTTTATATCTTCGTTGCGTCTTCGAGCAAGACATTGGTCTTGTCTACAGATATACAGATATACAGATACAGGGCCTAACGATAATTTTTTCGCTTTCAACCAATCATTTGTCTTTTTCAATGCTTTGTCTAACTTACTGCTATTCTTAATTTATGTCAACGACTTATCAAACACGTCAAGAATAAACAATTTTGTGCTGTTTGCTGACGATACTAATGTTTTTATCTCGGATAAATCTTTGGACTTTCTGTTTAAAAGAGCCAACTGTGAGCTTAAGCAAATCTCTTCTTGGTTCAAAGCAAACAGACTTTTGTAATTGCAATTGTAATTGAACATTTATATAGCGCCGCTCACAGATTCAGTAGCGCTCCCGACCCTAGTTAGCACTTTCCCTAACAAATAGTATGGTCTTCATAGGAGCGCCGCTTGTGGCTGCTCGCAGGATATTGCCTAGCTCTGCACAACATATCGGTTTTTGCGCTAGCTATTCTATCCGCCGAGTTTTTTTTTTTTTGGATACGTGTGATCGTTTGGCTGCCTGTTCCATCTCGCATCGAATTCAAGCTCTGTTTGCTCGTGTTCAAATCGCTTCACGGAGCTGCGCCCGAGTACCTGCGCGATTGCTGCACAGAGACTCATTCCTCCGCGGCTGGGCTTCGGCTCAGATCATCCGAGAGGTCTGATTTGCGTGTGCGGAGAATGAGAACGTGCTTCGGCGATCGTGCCTTCTCGGTCGCTGGTCCTCGTTGCTGGAACAGTCTTCCTCTCGCTATCCGATCAGCAGGCTCAGTGGACTCTTTTAAAGCCAGGCTAAAATCACACTTGTTCGCTAGGGCTTATCCGGTGTAGCTGGTTTTTTGTAAGGCGCCCTTGTAACGGCATGGCTGTGTTACTGCGCCATATAAATCGTCGTAATTATTATTATTATATTATTATTCAGGCGTTTCCTAAACAGAGGGGGAGAGACTGAGAAGCTCAGGACGCAGCTTGTGCGGAAGACGGTTCCAGCAAGATGGGCCAACATAGACAAAGCTTCTGGATTGGACTATCTCTTAATATTGAAAAGACTAACTTTATAATTTTCCGTTCCCATCGCAAATCTTTGGGCCTACCCCCTCATGATTTCAGGATTGCTATGGATGGGAAATCTATCTGTCAAGTTTCATCCTGTAAGTTTTTAGGTGTATATATTGACCAACATTTGACATGGAGGAACCACATTAACCATATATCCAGAAAAATTGCTAAAAACATTAGTATATTGTCTCGTGCTTACCCAGAACTTCTTTAATTGGTCTGTACTATGCCCTAATTTTCCCATATTTATCATATTGCATTATTGCGTGGGGCTCTATCACTGTCGCTTGAATGCACTGGAAATCCTTCAGAAACGTGCTATCCGTGTGATATTTGGTCTGCTCTGGAGTTCAAGCACAAAAACTACATTTCTTAAGCACAAAATTCTACAGCTGTGTGATATTACTAAATTACAAATAGAACTGTTTATGTTCAGGTATCATCATCGTATGTTGCCTCCCAACTTTGATGGATTCTTTTCCCTCGGCTCTGATATCCATGACCATGACACTAGGTTATCTAATAGTTATCGATGTGCCAGCGCAAGACTCAATCTTAAGCAATTCTGTATTAAATGCACTGGCCCACCGGTATGTAATTCTCTTCCTGGGGATATAAAAACTGCTGTATCCATCAAACATTTAAAAAAAACTAAAGTACTTTTTATATATGTGTAGGTTATGGTGGGGATTTTAAAAAGAAGTTTATGGGAATGCCTCCTCCTCGTCTGAGTGAGATATATGCTTGAGCTTATGATGTTCTCAGGCTTTGCATTTAAATTAATTAATAGTGTGTGGCCCTATGCTATTTTTGTGTACTGCTTCATATTCAATTTAACTTTATTTATGTGTTATTGGTGTCTCCTTATCTTGATGGAATTTTGATTCTCCACATTTACTTATGCAAGAATTAAGTTTGTAAATGAGCCAGCCGAGTTTTAAGCGGGTCTTTTAGACCTTTGTCGGCTGACTCATTGACCTGCACTAATATTAAGTTTATAACAATTCCTTGTTGAAGTTTTGTTGTTGTTAACCATTTAATGCCGGAGGGTATAGGATTTCCCATACATTTTACTACACTCTCGGCATCAAAGGGTTTTAATGTCTGTTACTATTATGTGAATGTTGATGTGACATTGCAAGTCAATAAACGAACAAAATAAAATAAAATAAAAATAAATAGGCTACTGACTAGTTTGACCTAGAGTTGGTGGACATAGGCAAAATGGTGTTTTCTGCAAACATGACTTTCACAGAAGTGATGAAATGTTACCAGTTTAAATCAATTATATGATATCGATGAACATAATAATAGATCCTTGGGACTTAATTCTCTCTCTTGTTACATTTTTAACGCCACTGCCAAAGATGATTTAATTTAGTGTCGCCCTCCTCCTTTATGCAGGCTTGGGACTGGCACTGGCAGAGATCAACCACTGGTGGAGTTTTCTTAATTCTCCGTGGAATCCACGTTTTAAAGTCGAGTCATATAATTGGCTATGTTCAGGAATATCTAAAATCTGCTGTCCAATATCAGTTGACCCAGCTCTCAGAGCCCTTCGCTCTGCCTTTAGAAGCAAGCTGTTGGTCCCCCATGTGACCATGTTCGAATTTCAGCCTGTCAGCGTCGTGCTTTCTCAGCTGTAGCCTGTAGGACAAGTGTAGGTGTATCTTTTTGGACTAATCTTCCGTTGGAGATATGCATGCTACCTATAGAGTTGACTGATCAGTGCTTTTTTATAGGTTCCTTAGAACCTTTTTATATCACCGTTGTTTGACTGGGAGCGCCTCCGAGCGAACTTCTTGAAGGGTCGCTTTATGACTTCTTGAAAAGAATGAGCTGTCTCAAAGAGACGAAACAGAATGGCTCTCTTACGTTGACCTTTTTCGCTTAACACGGCGCCCACGAAGTCGTCTGTCTTTTTGCCTGTCATAATTATTATTGTTTTCTGATTATAACATTCGCATCGAATCTGCGTAAATATCGTCCCGTCATACCTGCATGGTGGTCTAACTGAACACCTGCAGATTGTTGTTTTAAAATAGGCAATATAATATAATAACTGAATTGCAAGTCCGATCAATATCGGAAGTTTTCAGCGGATGTGTCTTTGTTATGTAGCGCACGTGTTGACGATACAGATTCTAAAGCTGCTTTCTGAACAACGCCGGGAAACTTTGACAACCGGTGACGTCGTTGTCTTTCTGAATAGAAATCTTTTAATAGAAATCTTTTAATAGAAATCTTTTAATAGAAATTGATTGGATAAATAATTGAATGCGTGAATGAATAAAACGATTGTACAAAATGGACTTTATTTATTTACATCTAAATAATAATATTATTCAGGCGCTGGCAAATCGACCCTTCTGAGTGTGATGGCAGGACGTAATCCACTAACTTCCGGGTGCGTGACCTTGAACGGTCAACCAGTGAAGAGGAGCATGCGCAGAGAAATCTCCTATGTCCTCCAGGCGGATTGCTTCTATCCAATTCTAACTCTACGCGAAATGCTAACGGTCTGACTCATATCCACTCTATAGTAACAATTGCAGTCTTTTACTGTTTAAAAAGAAACGCCCGATAATCTATTGTGCTTTTGTTACATGTACTTGCATGCACATAATTATAAGCACGCACACAACAACCATATGCTCATGCATACATAGTAATTACATACGAAGGCACATGCACATACTACACATATACAGACGTGACACGCCAGTTGCATGCACAGTGGCGTACATAACATAACATATTAATGACATAACATCACATAGTAGGCTATATTCAGTAACCAACATAATACGTAGATCCAGGGGCGGATCCAGGGGTGCCTTATCCGGCCATGGCCCCCCATTTAGAATTCCCATGTATCGTGGCCCCCCCAATTTGTATTGAACATGCTGTGGAACAATGTATATATTGTACAATTTGGCCCCCCTATTAAGAAATACTCATGCATTGTGGCCCCCCCCTATTTGGAAATGGCATGTTTTCTAGAAGTCAGAACAAATGTGAGGACTAAAAAAAGGTCATCACTTTTTGGCGGAACAAAATGATATTATTTTCCCGAAAATTTGTTCGGATGACTAAAAAAAAAACCAAACAAAACATCAACTTTTCGGACCCAATTAGGCCTAAAATTTTTCCCGGACCCAAGACCAAGAATCCCCCCCCCCCCGTCCAAAGTTTCTGTATCCGCCCTTGCGCAGATCGTAATATCCATCAATTTTATTTGAGTTATGGTTGGTTTCCCATGAGATCCAAAATATACCAAATATCCTGCCAGCAAGGACCAACCACATGACTGACCTGATGCAAGTTAGTTGGGGAAAATGCATCACGGCTAGCTATGTTAGACCAATGCGAAAACCAGGAGATGAAATCTTTACTATCATATTATTTTATAAACAAATATAGATTAAAGAATAGACTTTGGACTTTGACATGTCATAATAACAATGATCTTGGTTTGATTTCAATTTGACGCCACGCTAAGAATTGCAATTCATAATATGAACAGATAATCAAAAGTTGTTAGGCTTACAGGAGTCGAACTTAACTGTTTTGTTTTTCTATGCAGTTTGTTTCGCTGCTACGATTGCCTGAATCAATGCCGTACAAACTGAAGATGCGTCAAATGCTTGAAGTTGTCGAATCACTCAAATTGAACAGTTGCCTCGAAACAAGTATAAGAATCGTTCCAACATTGTTTTCTGCAACATTTACTGACATAAAACTATTTGCTCTGAATTTTTGCTTACTTTTGATGATCTTCCGCCACAATGGCATATTATGTAGGCTACTGTCATTCTCAAAAGTTCAAAGGATGTTTAAGAGTTACCGCAATATAAAAATGAAGTCATTTCTTACAAGATGCCGCGCTTAAAAGCTAAAGTCCTTAATAGGCTTATTGAAGTCGATTTTAAGAATTTAGGTTAGCTTTAACACATTTGTAATCCATATCGCTTAATTAAAGGTCAATGAAAGATTGATAGAATGAAAATTAGGGCCTATCATAATATTATAAAGGGACTTTGCTGAAGCCTATCATGCAGCCTACTTATCGCGCTCACCAAATAACATAACTTAAAATTCTATCTTGTCATTATTTTCTGTAAAGTTAGAGTCAGCAGGGTGATCCATAGAATTTGCTTGCTGATTGCGGCGCTACGTAATTGTTTTCAATTTGAAGAGATGGGATCCGGTGTGAACTTCCTAGCGGGTGGTTTGTCAGGAGGTGAAAGAAAGCGAGCCAGCATCGCATGTGAACTCATCGCCAATCCGAAACTGCTTCTTATCGACGTAAGTGGAACTGATCACAGCAGGTGCACTCGTAACTGATAAGTGTCTGGTTTATTTACCCATACTCACCTTGTTTGGTGGTGTAGAGGTACATGTGTGTTCGGTGCTTTGGTGTCGGATGGTTGGGGTTCGAATCCACCTCAAGCCGCGTAGGGACCCCGAGCAAGTCCTTCACTCGCAATTGCTCATGCGCTTCGGCGTACAACTACTATTCAGTGTCCGCGCGGTAGTTGGGAGCGCCTCCGAGTAGATATCTTGAAAGAGCGCTACGACAAAATGCTCATAAAAACCATGTATCCGGGCTTTGACGGTCTCTATTATAATGTTCTTATTGTAGATACGGTTTTCGAACGTGAATGGTGAATTATTTGTCAGCATGCAAAATACTTTTAAGAACAGACATGACTGTAGGCCTACGTTCATTATGCTGCGTTCAGTGGCTTGTAGGACGCGCGAAGGGTTCTTTAGTATAAAGGGAGCTTCGATAATTACTCATGATTCCATGAAATACGGTTGTCAAAATCCGTATGACTGCAGAGATTCGTCGCTTCGTAACTTACTAACTGCACTTGTTGAAAGAGCTTTGTTGAAATGTCCGTTTCGCTTGAATGAACACAGCGTTTCGCTTGAATGAACACAGCGTTTCGCTTGAATGAACACAGGAACCGACTTCTGGCTTGGACTCAGCCATAGCACACGATCTGATGTCATCGTTGGCTGAACTTTCAACGAAACATAAGAAGACAATCGTCACTACCATACATCAACCATCCAGCCAGATATTCCAATTGTTCTCCAATGTTCTACTTCTAGCCAAAGGCGAGGTATACACTATACATGTCTCAACGTTGTTTGGAAATTTCTGAAAGCTATTCTTCATAATTTTTATTCATTCATTCATGATTCATCACGTGATTTTACATAGCGCCCATTCAAGGTCACTCCTCAGGAGCGCTCCCGACCCAACCTCGGCTAAAGAGAACAGTTTTAAGACTGTCATAGAACGTGTGAGAGGACTCTTGGCAGCAAGCGCATGTATGGAGGTATAACCATACCTGACCACAGGGTCAGAAACAGAGAAAGAGCGTCGCTGCCTGGTAGAAGTATGCGGAAATGGACAGGAACGGCGGGTCTGGATATCCTGTGTGGAGTAGCAAAACTCCCTGAGATATATGCAGGGACCAAACCAGCGAGGCAACGCCACGCATAGGCCTAATATATGACTATGTTAGCTTATGCATAACATACGCAAGCTTTTATAATTCCACTTGTTGGTTTTTTCTTTGATTTTGAGGTCGCCTACTTTGGATCGGTGGATAAAATTTGGGATTTTCTCACTGATATTGGACTATCAATGGACCCGCTAATCAATCCTGCAGATCGCATCAGTGAGCAAACGATATAATTAATTATTTAACCTGAATATAGCCTACATGTACATGCGATGACTTAGAGAGTCATCATGGGGCGCGGTGGTCTAGTGGTGGCGTCGTTGCCTTGGAGCCGGAAGGTCCGAGGTTCGAATCCACCTCCCCGCGTAAGGACCTTGGGGCCTGGGCAAGTCCTTCACTTACAATTGCTCAGCGCTTCGGCGTGAAACTCCGATGCAGTGTCCGCTCTGCATCGGGAGCGCCTCTGAGTAGAGAGAGCTTGAAGGGGCGTTATAACAAGTGCACATACATACATACATACATACATAGCCTACATACATGTTATTTGGTTTCAGGCATAGTTGCAAGAAAGTGCTTTCGTTGTCTAAATCTCCTCAGAAAAATCCTGTGTTCTGTTTTTATTTTTGTCTCGTGTTTTCTGTTTTTTTTACATTTCTTATAATTACGTGTGTTTTTTCTATTTATTTACTTGTCTGTTTTTATATTTATTTACTTTATTTTCGTCTGATCTCACCGTGCTTTCCTTTGTTTATATTTGTTTCAGTGGAAACGATGAAGAACGATGAGAAAAAGTTAAAGAAGATGAAAAATTTATCCTACGCTATGAGGTAAGTAGCTGCTTAAACGCAGTTTACAATTATTATTGAGTTTATTTCAACACAATGAAGGCACCACTATAGAATCGTCTTGTAATCTGAGGTAGCCTACAACCGTACAAGTATATTATGAAACATTTAATAAATGCTACATAAGGGGTTCCGCAATAGACCAGATAGCTTGTGGTTATCGGACTGATTGGAGTTGAGACTTCTATAATCTATATAGAATGTGGGGGAAGAATGTATACTGAAGAAGAGTATAGCTTGAAGTAAAGCAGGTGGTATTGGTAGACGAATGAAGATTTTATATTAATAAAATGCGAAAATTTTCAGGCGAAGTTTGTTCCAGAGTTTAAGTGCTGTGTGGGATTACTTGTAGGTTACATTACATAATAATAGTATCTTTTCTTTAATGAAACGCCTGCAAGACGCACTGCGCTTTATATTTAGGCTACAAATTATGCAGTAATCTTAATTAAACTTAACTACCAACTGAGCAGACAGCTTTGCAATTACAATGGCGCTAATAGCAGCCTACAAATCGCATTCCCCCCCAACGGGGGCTCGAGCCTGCTACCTCTCGCACTCTTGGCCAGCATGTTAACCATTAGCCTACTCTACCGGGCCCCCATTAGGTATGTTTTGCGGTATTTACTCGACCCTGGATCTCAGTTTTATTATATGGAATCCTCAGATTTTCAGTCGGTGATAGAGTTTCTGATTTTTGTCTTGTAGAACTAAGGAAGACTGGCCAAAGGAGCTTCGAGAATGCATGACTTGTCTTTCATCAGACTGTGCCTCGAAAAAAGGTTTAAGGGTTTCTCATATTCTCAAATTTGAATATAATATTATATATAGGCCTAAATATAAGATTCTAGGCCACTAAATTTATGTATGACACCCAATCAGTAAATCTATACCCAGAATGCGGTAAAAGAGCTTAGATAAAGCGCGATTCACATGACTTTAACCTGCTGGCTGTTTTTTTCGTCTGAACGAATGATTAGGCTACTCTATTCAACTCTCTGGATCTGCAGAGTTCGTATGATATGTGTAATTTCAGATTGTTGTTACTGGCAATTTATGTGGCGCTATTTCATTTGAAACTTATCTTAAACGGGGTTGATCTTTTACACTTACCCGGTACTTAAATGCTAGATGTTAAATTTCACGAAGAAATGAGAGTTCGGCTGTTAGCAAGTAGCGCTCTGCTAAATAAATATAGAAAAGTGGTAAGTAGCGAGTTCTCGCAAACAGCATGTAAAATCCCAAAAACCAAATTCCATTTACAGATTACTCTGGTTCGGAACACGCATGTTCCACATTGAGTATTTTCCCCTAAAATATTATCTCGTTGCAGACTTGAAGAAAATGAAGGTTGTATCGAATGACGTCACTGGGGATGAAAAATGGCCGACCGGATTCTGGGCGCAGTACACGACACTGACAAGACGATCGTTTATCTTGTCAAAGGACCGGTTCATGTCGCTGTTAAATCTTGTTCATGTCGTGAACATGTTAGTCATAGGAATGGAATGGTTTCAGATCCCAAGGAACGAAAGTACCATGAACGATCGCATTGGACTCGTAAGTTGTCTCAATGATAGGCCTAATTAATTAGGCCTTTATATAACTTACCATTTCAGTTTTTCTTTGTTAAGATATATTATTATTTTGTCAATTACATTCACAGACGAAAGTTGTAATAACCTTATGATGCATATAACTTACCATTTCTGTTTTTCTTTGTCTAGATAGCCTACACTATTTTGTCAATCACATTCACTGACAAAAGTTGTAATAGCCTAATGATTCATATAGCTTACCATTTCTGTTTTTCTTTGTTCAGATATATTATTTTGTCAATCACATTCACTGACGAAAGTTGTAATAACCTAATGATTCATATAACTTACCATTTCAGGTTTTCTTTGTTTGGATATATTATTTTGTCAATCACATTCACTGACAAAAGTTGTCGTAGGTCTACATAATTATGTGAAGGTTATCTCGGGCACGATTATGTGTTGGGCTGCAAATCTTATGATGCAATAATAATTAATTATAGCCTACAGAGCGTATATTATTATCCTAACGTTGCCGATACAAAGACCTAGGTGTAAAGTGTGCGAGTTACGACGTTTACAAATTACAATTATTTTAAGGCATAAAATGCATGTGAACCATTTACGTGAACCGATCTATCTGACTCCTCTCATGAACACACAGGCCTATTACTTAAATCTCTTTTCAACCACGCCTTCTAGGCATAAAATGTGAGCATTATCGTGCACCGATTATAATGGCTTCTCTTATTATAAATGGAAAATTCATTGAATCTCTTGCCAACCATAGCCTATATATCTTTAACTCAGCCTTAGCGTGTCGTCTTAAACTTAACTATCATGGAGGTCATTCTGACCTAGGGCACACGAGTATATAGGATATTTTCCCCTGGAATGGGGGGGGGGCAGTGTAGGAGAATTGTCTGTATATACTATCGAACAATGTAAAGTGTTGTTTGGAACTTTCAGCTCTTTTTCATGAACGCCTTGACGCAAATGTCGCGGTGCTTTGGAAGCCAATACCTAAGTGAGTATGCATATATTGGTAGTCTTACATTTCGATTGTGGACTATAATTATGCAATTATAATTATATAATTCATAAAATTATATGTCTACAATTCTCTATAATTATATTTTTATGATGTATACCTTGCGTTTTCTGTCTTTATAACCATCCACGTTATGTGCTTTGTATCGATTTTATTAAGAAACCTTAAATGCACTTTATGCCGTAGTCAGAAAGTAGTTTCACTTGGAAATGAGATATACAATTATACATGCATGCATACTCGTATACATTCATGCAAGCATACAAATAGATTATGTACTTAGGACTACGTGCAAACATTTCGGTGAACATTTCGGTAAATATCTCCGTTTGGTACAATAAAGTGTATGTTCTAACTGCTTGTAGTATATGATGCGTGGGGTGTTTTCGAGTCCGAAAGGTCCTCTGGTGTTTATCGTCTGAGCGCCTATTATCTCGGAAACGTAACAGCCGAGGCACCGTTTGCGTTCGTTATCTGTGCCTGCTATGCAGCCGTCTGCTATTGGATGACTGGACTGAATCCAACTGTATCCTGCTTTCTCCTTTCCTCGCTGCTTCTTATACTCGGCACATTCATCGCACAGGTACGTCCATGCTCTAGGAAAAAATAGGAAAAAGTAGGCTAGTTAAGGCAGAGTGACTTACTTGACTTACTTGACTTATGGCTTTGACGATGCTTTCGCACGTGACAGCCGCCCAGCTATGGAAAATCTCCACTTCTCTCATGATCAGTTGGTGTGAAAGGCGACTGATCAGGTCTCTCCCTTTTCCATGGTTCGGATTTAGCCAGGACCAGGTCCTGTTGCCCAGGGGAGACGACGAGGACGTACTGAACCTTCCCCCACCTCCTTGGGCAGAGTAATGAGAGGTAAAACAAACAGCGAATGGTAAGGTGCCATGCAAAATGGTGAGCAAATAGCGTTGCACGAATATACTGCTAAGGTTTTAACCCTTTAATGCCGGAGGGTATAAGATTTCCCATATTATTTACTACCATCTCGGCATTAAAGGGTTAAAGGACATCGAGGTAATACAAAGGGACAAAATTGGGAATGGTGCGCTGATATAAAGGAAATCAATATCAGCCAAAGTCATAGTATATACATGTAGACTCTGATTGTGTCAGTCCAAGATGACCAAGTCGGTGCAGATACCGGTTTATCCATGTTTATTACGCTACATCGGTAAGGCCGATTGTATGGCGCCTTGGCAAAATGAGAATTGAAGAAAAATAGTTTAGGTGTCAGACGTTGATTTATGTGGAATGGGGGAGGGGGTGCAAAGAAGACTTGGATATGGGGGTCCTAAGAAAGACTAATGGTTGAAGAACCTCAGCGCATGGAAATTCTCACCCTGGAGTCTGGTTCGGTTCCAAATCAAGACAACAGATTAATTTAGAGTCAGATTTATTAGCAGATGACTATGACAGCTGCAGTGGTGCTCGGAAATGTATGCCGGGAAGGTAATGATTAAGATGACACTCAGATAGGAGTTCAGAAAGGATTATGTCTATAATTTGAACTAAATGTTAGGCTCAAGAGTTACAATGGTAGCAAGATGTTTAAATATCACTAAAGAAAAATTGAAAGTAAAATGAATTAATGCTACTATTTTTTCTTTTCTTTCAGGGTCTGGGAATCCTGATAAGCGTGGCTGTGCACCGCAGAGACTTTGCTACTTCAATTGCAACTACCGTCATAATAGTTCTTGTCATATCGGGTACGATCTCTTTCCACGAATTTTCAGGGCTTTTTTAACGTGCAGTTGTACACAAAATGTGCAGTTCTAAATGGATTTGTGCAGTTGTAGAAGCACTTCTGTACAGTTAAAACTAGCAAAAAGGTCCTTGTTCTCCATTTGGAAGTAATTTACCATGGAGTATGGGAAGGAAAAGAAGGGATTGTGCAGTTCTAAAAATTCCTTAAAAACAGCCCTGCGAATTTTCACATGTCAGATTCTGTCTACTTTCAGCTCGATCAGTTACTTTCTTGCTTCTAGAAATCCACTTTATGAAAACTTAGCCTCGCATACAGGCGGTAATCAATGTAGGAATGGAAGTATTTTCCGCTCATGGCCAACCTGGTCGGAATAATTAAGTTGGGTAACATAATTTAATTATCTGTAGGCCTACCCTATATATTACATTATTATCAATTATTACTGGTACTTCCATTTATCGAGCAATAGTAGGCCTTTCTTTCTGTTGTCGGATTATGGGAATGTCTCCAATGTAATGTCCGCGATGCATTCGGGAGCGCCTCTGAGTAGAGAGATTGAAGGGGCGCTGTAGCAAATATGAGAAATATACAAGTATATCCTAAACTCAGGAAAAACCCATACATAACAGCATGCATGTATGCGTAATCTATATAAATAAAAATGAAACTTTCCAATAGTTAATGTTACAATCACGCCGA